>JBBBDQ010001725.1:1157500-1172500 GCA_037127315.1 Ascarosepion bandense | reverse complement strand
GTCATCCGCAGACAGATCTGTTTTGTTGTATCACAGCTCATCAGTACGGTTAGACATCCGATTGCTTTTTACCCAGGATTGAAACCCGACCAAATTGGCGTCAGATATATTTATGTATATGTATATAACCGACTGGACCCTGAACTATCATCCACGATAGATGGATGTTCCCTCAGAGATGTTCCGTGCCTTGAGCGACTCAGATTTAAACCGGACCTAAAGTGGAACTTGTAGATACGATCCACCGCTAAATATGCAGGAAAATGGTCGGTTCCTTGGATCATTCTAACTCCAAGTACTTGATTCCTTGTTCTTTCATGTACATTTACAATATCCATGCCAGCATATACATTTACAAGAGTCAGTCAGTTAATTGCCACACGTAAAATCTTGAAGCAACTGAAATGTGGTTCTAGAGAAGGATGCTACGAATATCATAGATCAAGCATATGAGCAATGATGAGGTTTTAGAAAGGATGGAAACGAAAAGAAAATTAATACTGAGCATCAGGAAGAGACAGCTGAAGTTCTTGGGATATGTAATGAAGAAGGAAGGCTTGGAAAATCTAATACTCACAAGTCAGATGCAGAGAATAAGAGACAGGGGAAAGCAGCGGATCTGAATGGCATGAGCAGTTGCATAACAGAGCGGGATTTGGGTTGGATAACAGGAGAAAGTGTACTAAGTGCCACCAGGGATAGAGAGACGTGGAAAGCTATGATCGCCTACGTCCTGAAGGTATATGGCACGTAGAAGAAGAAGAAATACACTCTTAGTCGATCATGTCTCTTTCAAGACATGACTGACTAGGCAGGAGAATTTTCCGCAGTAGGTTGCCATTTCTTTCTATGGTAGACTGGTTGCCAACCAATGCTATACAACCCAATCTATTCTGCTATTAAACCCATAGCTTGAGGAAGAAAAGATGGACTCTTTCCAAAGGTATTTGCGCATAAGTGAATACAACGAATTCAACTGGAATTCAACTCAGCTCTCTGATTTCTCGTTATGAGCTGATATCCATTGCACCACGATGCACATATCAAGCCTAAAATGGAGTACTGCTTTTATCTTTGGTGCAAGATCTGCCCATTCCTCATTGAATCTTAAAGAGTCTCCGTGTCTTTGTGGGTGATTTTCCAACCTGTAACCTATCTGTTACAGATGAGATGTAGCAAGCCTACTACTGCTCTATAGATACTTCCATCGAAAGTGCTCAGACGAACTAAACTTCTAAGTTTCACCATTACTATCCTTCTCGTCTAGAACCCGCACATTTTCGTGTAGCATCCTCATTCCCTCCGTATTTCCCCAGTGAGAAATAAGTTCCACTTAAGCAGCTTCTTTGAACAGGCTTCCAAGAAAATGTTTTGCCGATCAAAACAATCCTAACCCGTTCAAGTTTAGGGTTAATCGTCATCTCCCTTACCTATTCGCATACAATATGCCCTTACTCTGTCACCCCCTAACATGAGTCATTCCCGGGCCTTGTACAGTGCGAAAATCACAGTGTAAAGAATTTGGTATAGGAAAATAACAAATAGGAAACATTTATCAATCTAACATGTTTCAATTTTATTAAACTTCATCAGAAATTAAGATATGGACAAAAAGATAAATGAAATTCTGATATTTTTACTTCTGTTTTGTTGGATTTTTATTTGTTAATCATGTTTCGCGTACATTCGACTTGTTAATTTATGGTGTTCCGAATTCAAGAAGAGAAGTTCAAAGAAATTGACGGTTTCTAAGCCTAACTATGTAAGTGCATAACAGACTAGTTTATCTATGGGAGATGCAGATGGCAATATATTTTCGTAAATGTGTGTATGTGCGTGCGTGCGTGTGTGTTAGAAATGGTTTTACATACATACAATTTGCTTTAGATAAACATGCGTAAGATTAGATTCAATAAATGCTGATGAAGTAATGTAATATTTCTGACATGTGTATAGTTATTAATATAGTTATTAGCAATCCCTCGAACTTCTTTCTTTAAAGAAGGATTGTCTGAACATAAATTTCTTTTCTGTTCGTAGATACGCGCTTTTGGATTTCGTGACGTCTCTCCGATATAAGTGCTTTTACATAGAAATAGAGTTATTTGATTACCGGTATCTGAATTAGTGTTTAATTTATTTTTCTCCTTCATTATATATCTGATTATCTTCGACATGTTGATAAAAATCCTATATTAGGGATAACTAATTTATTCATAAGTTTTGTGGAGAGAGAGAGAGTGTGTTAGAGGGTAGGTTTATAATTTCGGGTTGTTAGAAGTTGTGTCTAGTGTTTTTGATTTGTAGATTTTGTTAGCTCATTTTCTAGTGCTGAGGATAAATGATGAGGGTGGTGAAGATGTCTAAATATTTTATCAATGTATATCTCTCCTTCAGATAGGTATTCTGGGCTATATACTTAAAGGGCTCTGTGGTAGAATCCTATGAATAATCCTGATTTTGTTTTTGATTTAGGTTTATCGTAAACACAATAACAAAAACGATCTTATTATTTTCTATTCCCACCACAATCAATTTTATAGTAAAAAATGCCAATATTTCTGTTGTAGACATATATTAAATGACTATCTATCTATCTATCTATCTATCTATCTATCTATCTATATATATATATATATATATATCCAAATAAATAAGGAACGAATAAAATAATCAGAACGTTCAAAACAATGATCTAAAACAAACAGTGCTTATATATATATATATATATATATATATAGCGAAATGGTTTTAACAACTGGCATATTTATTTGAACTTGAACATTATGTTGTTAGAGGTCCCAGGTTCGAATCCTGCCGAATGACACATATTTTCGTAACAAAATTTATCGTAAATAATCAGGCTGGTACAAATAGATATATAAATATACTGTTTGATTAAAAACAAAAAATTTAAGTAAAATAAGTGTATCGATTAAAAATAATGTTCATACAAATAAATTATATATATATATATATTGTCATTTACTTATCCACATATGTAAGTGCTTACGAAATCGCTTAAGGCGTGAAATTATTAGTCACCATGCAGTATCGATTTCTAAATCAACAATATGTATATCTAAAATGTTTTTCCTCAATATTGAACAATTTTCTCCCATGAATGTAGCAAATTCTAAACAAAACACACACACAAATCAATCAATCTATCAATCTATCTATCTATCTATCTATCTATCTATCTATCTATATATATATATATATAGTTAAATATATATATATATATATATATATATATATATATATATATATATATATATCAGTCAGTTAAGTGCCATACTTGATACACGCTTGGGCGATCATGTCTCGAAAGAGACATAACTGACTGGGCAGAAGATTATCCCGCAGTAGGTTGACATTGCGTTCTGCGATAGACTGGTTGCCAGCCAAGGCTATAGAACCCAATCTGTCTCATTATTTAACTCATAACTAGAGGGAAGAGACGGATTAATACTTTTCCCAAAGGTATTTGCGCGTAATTGAATGCAAGAAATTAAACTGAAACTTGAACTCGGTTCCCCGATGTCGCATTCCGAGTCGATATCTACTACACCACAACGCACATTCTCATACATATATATGTATATATATATAATTAGTTAATTAAAAGAAAGCAATGAATATAAAGAAAACAATTTAATATCAATTTTTCTTAGGGTATACGTTTGAATTTAAAGTAAGATACATTTTACTATTCCCAAGATCTTCTTCATGTGAAGTATTCCTTCAGGTCGTAGGCGATCATGGACTTCCACTTGGCTCTGTCTCTTGTCGTTCTAAATATTCTTCCTCTTGGTATCTCTCTCAAACCCCGCTCTGCCATCCATTTTTCTCAAGCCTATCAAGTAGGTCTCACGCTGCTTTTCCCCTGTCTCTCTTTCCCTCTATCCGCCCTGTGAGTATTTAATTTTCCATGCCCCACTTTATCATTACATGTCCCAGAAACTTCATCTTTCTCTTCTTTATATTAAGTATGGGTTTTCTCCTCGTTTCCACCCTCTCCAACACCTCGTCGTTATTTACATGCTCAGTCCGTGGTATCCTCAGCATCCTTCTGTAAAACTACATTTCTGCTGCCCCAAGCCTCTTCTTCAATGCACCTAAATTAACTAAAGTATAGAATGCAAAATATTTGACAGAAAAAAAATGTAAAAAGACTTCTGCCAGTGTAACTTACGTGTAACATAAGGACGAAAGTGAGGCTCCTCCAGCGAGGACTGAATTCACTATTAAGTTGTAATTAATGTAGCCATAGAAGATTGCTAACCGTTACACCATGTTGAAGTGATTCCATCTGTCACTTACAATGACGAGTAGCTAACATGTGGCACACGGTCGAAAGTGTAGCTCCCTCAGTGAGGATCAACTCACTATTCAGTCGTAATTAATCTAGCCAAAGAAGCTTGCTAACCATTACACCTCGCCGAAAATCCCGAAGGACTTGATTTAATGATCGTAATTCTAAAGAAATATACTGAAATAATATAGTTAGTATCATAACTCTAAAAGCCCAATAATAATATAAAAAATAACGTCAGTTTTGTTTCATGATGTTTACATGAAATTTAAGTAATTTTTTTTCTAAAAATTAATTAAACTTATTAATTTAATGGCAGCTTTAAATGAAAACCTATATATGCGTTTATGAATCATTTCCTGTTTATTGACAAAGTAATCTCATCTCTCCTTTTTATTTATTTTATTTATATATTTATTTACGCTTAACTGTTTTTGAACCCGTGTTGGTAATAGAATATACGTAAATGAAAATGATATCTACTGGCATTGCAAAAGAAAAAAAATTAACACATTTGAAAATTGAACCACACTAACGCAATGGATGCGGGCATCTTGAAGTATTAATCAATATTTTCGTCGTTAAAAGGCCAAAGCTTCAAAATATTTATTTTACAATTACCGGTGCAAATCAATTTTATTTTAAACCGTTTGTAAATCGAACGATAAATTGTTTTGTCTTCAACATGCATAGGCATAAGGTGGCAATATCGGTAACAGCAGAGTCGGTGCAAAGGTGGGTGGGTTCTCACTGAATCTATGACCCCTCCTCGAATTTTTCATGCGGGTTCCCCGCTCTGCTACATCATAATTTTCATCAAGCAGTATTCATATAAAATACACCCTTTTTTTAAAAATCATAACCTATCTACAGTGATGAATCATTTACAATATAAGTAAACAATTCGAATAGAAAAACTTAAAATAAATACAATGTATCTAAATACAAATTAGAGACATGTCATAATAGATCATGCCGTCTTGAATCAACAATGTTTAGCGGCAATTTTTAGCAACAACTTGAGATTTTTCTTGTTAAAAAGTAGAATAATTTTGACACATTCGACATTATAGATAAAAAATAGTGAATTTTATATATTGTTTTTACGAGACTGAGCATGAGCAAAACAAACTCACGGATTTGGACGAAAGAGAAAGACTCCAACATTAAGACGAAATACATGAAAATTTTTCATCTTTTAGTAGTCAGTTGTGCCTAGTTTAATGTGAAACGTATATAAATGTAGGTAGAAAAAAGGTAAATGTTGATAAGATAGCGAGGGTCAGACAGCACTGCCATGGGACTCCAGTCAGACTCTTCGATCGAGGAGTTTTGTGTGGTACGCACCGGCTCTGTGTAAAAGCGAATACAATAGTTTAAATTAGAACGCGCACAATTAGCTGAGCGTTAAAATCGTTTGATGTATAAAAATCGCCTAATTCATTTGCTACTCAGAAACCCTACAACATTAAGCTGGTTAATGTATTTGGAGGCAATTTCAAAAATTTTAAATGAAAAAGTAATTATAAAACAGAAAATATAATTTAAATTCGAATATAGTCATCCGCAGACAGATCTGTTTCGCTGTATCACAGCTCATCAGTACAGTTAGACAGCCGATTGCCTTATACCCAGGATTGAAACCCGACCGAATTGGCGTCAGTCGGCGATTCTACCTCTGAGCTATGGGCGCTCGGTAGAAGAAGGTAGACTTTTTAGCATGTATATTGTCATTTTTACACGCCCAATAGCCAGAGTGCTCTAATTCATTAGTGAATGAGCGATGCGTGCATGCGAGAGTAGCTACTGTTTTTCAAAGTCTACCATTCTTCCAGAGTGCTCAATCAGGGTATATATATATATATATATATATATATATATATATATATATATATATATATATAGTGTATTTGGTCAGCAATCAATCTTTTATGCAGGTTTAATTCAAAAACACAGCCACGGCATCATGGTCAATTTTTTTAATGTAAAATTTTACGTGATCTTATGATGTTTTTTTTTTCTTTTGAGGACATAAATTATATAAAAATTGTTCTAATGTTTTGTTTATCCGAGTGCTTTCGGTTGTACTTTTTGCTATTTTCAAGTATGGGTTTTAGTTTACATGTAACAGAATCTATGTAGTGTTACATATGTTTGTAGAGTAGGGGGCATGGTTTATGCACTGAACACGGTAAAAACGTTATTAACGTGTTCGTAGTTGATATTATTGAGTCATGGGTTTTTCCTTTTGTTATTAATAATGCCGTCATTATTTTTAACCATTTTCTTCGTAGTGGATGATGCTATACTTGTGTTGTCAGTAAGTATGTTACAGATTGGGTTTTTCTTATTGCGTCAGTTATCTTTCAGTTTGGGTTTTTACATCCGCTTCCGTGATTATTTTTATCATATTTATAGATGAACAAACCGAACACAGGCACAGATTTACATAAAATCTGATCAAATCGATGTGCCTGATTTAAGGTATCCATTTTATTCTAGGTTCATGCCAGCTCCAGTCTTTATTAGATTATTTTGTGCAGGTTTTTTTTTCAGGGGGAAAAACATGAAAAAAAAAAAAAGCAATGAAAGTGCGGTTGCTATCAGGCGGAAAAACAAACTTAAGAGTAAACAAAAGAGGGAGATGATTCGAAAATAGATGGATGAACGAGTGCTAACTCCACAGAACCATCAGTTTAATGAGCTATATAACAAAACTGATCGTCAGATTCCTGATGAATAGAGCGAGAAGCAGAATCAGACCAGAGATAGGACAAGAACAGTGCAGTTTCGTCAAACACACTGGATCAAGGAATGCCATATTTATGATTAGAATGCTCTCTGAAAGGGCAATACAAATGAAGAAGGACTTATACCTATGCTTTATTGATTATGCAAAGGCGTTTGACAAAATACGCCACAAAGAATTGATGGAGATTCTCGGCAGCCTGGACATATTTGGGGAAAGACTTGAAAGTAATCAAGAATCTTTACTGGCAGCAAACCGCTTGCATGCGGACAGGTAATGAATTGAGTAGATATACAAAGATAGAAAGGGGCGTAAGACAGAGATGTGTCTTTTCACCGGATCTGTTCAACTTGTACAGCGAGAATATTTTGGGGACCCTAGAAGTTATGCCTGGATTCGTAATCGGAGGCCACAATTTAAACAACCTAAGGTACGCAGATGATACAGTGCTGATAGCAGACACAGAAAGGAAACTACAAGACCCCCTACAGAAGGTAGCTGAAGAAAGTAACAATAAAGGACTAGAAATAAACTGCAAGAAAACCGAATGCATGATCATCAGTAAAAAGGGCAACCCAATATGCCAAATACAGGTCGGGGATACTTGAATCAAGCAGGTACAAAAATTTAAATACCTGGGAAGTGTTATAACAGAAGACGGAAAGTGCGACAGAAAGATCCGAAGGTGAATTGGCATGGCGAAGGAAGCATTCCAGAAGTTGAGTAAGGTGTTAAGAAACAGGACAATTTCGCTAGAAACAAGGGAGAGAATACTGGATTGCTACGTGCTGTCCGTCCTTCAATATGGGAGCGAATGTTGGACAATATCATCAAAGATGAAGGAAAAACTTGAAGCAACTGAAATGTGGTTCTACAGAAGGATGTTGTGAATATCATGGATCGAGCATGTGAGCAATGATGAGGTCTTAGAAATGATGGAAACAAAAAGGAAATTAATACTGAGCATCAGGAAGAGACAGCTGAAGTTCCCGAGACATGCAATGAGGAAGGAGGGCTTGGGGAACCTGATACTAACAGGTCAGAGAGAGTGAAATAGAGACAGGGGAAAGCAACGGGTAACATATTCGAAGGACCTCATCAAGTAGATGACGGAGCGGGGGTTGCATGATGTAACAGAAGATGTGCTCAGAGCCACCAGGGATAGGGAAACGTGGAAAGCCATGATCGCCTACGTCCTGAAGGGACAGGGAACATAGAAGAATAGAAGAACGAGTGCGACTCGTTATAATGTGTGTGCCATTGCGTGAAGGCTAGAATTGGCGAAACTAAGGAATACAGTTCATCTAAACACTCTCCATGGAAATAGTGATAGAACAACGAAAGACACGCGACGTTTCGTCTTTGGAATTTATAAAGTATCAAAATCTTTGACATGTACGCTAGACTTTTGCATAATGTCGTATGAATCGTGTTTAGATTAAAACATTGGAGAATAATTAATCATCGTGTTTAGATTAAATTATTCCTTTCACTTTTCGAATCCCCCGGCAAAATTTTATAATGGATTCACTGTGAATGTAAACCATCTTCTTCTTCTTCTTCTTCTACGTGTCCTGCCTCTTCAGAACGTTGGCGATCATGGCTCTCCACTACGCTTTGTAGTTCTTAATAAATTTTGCGTTTTTTTATCTCTCCGAAACCTTGTTCTGCCATCTGTTTAATCTTGCACGCTGGGTAGGTTACGTGATGTTTTCCTCTGTCCCTCTTGCCTTCAATCTGTCCTGTGAGTATCAATTTTTTTAAGCCCTTTTTCTTGGCTATGTGCCCTAAAAATTTCAAGTATTTCTTTCTGATGGTAAGTGTAAGTGTCCATTTTAATTCTATTTTCTTTAAAACTTCCTTCTTACTCGCATACTCAGTCCATAGAATTCTTAGCATTCTTCTGTAGAAACACATTTCTGTTGTTTCAAGTCTCATATAAAATTACTGGCGTCACGTAACAGTTCAGTACTCTTTTCTTTGTTTCAAACGAAATTTTTCTGTTTCTTAATACTAATGTAAAATAAACATAATAGTTTCTTTGACATTTCTACAATACATAAGACATAAAGTTATAAATTTATATAAAAATAATCTTCTTTTACATGCAGTGTCCCTGGTGATTATGGCTCTCCACAATTTCCTTTCCTTTGTAGTTCTTAATAAATTTTTTGTAATCTTTTCTATACCTTGTTCCGTCATCAATTTACTCATGCTCACTAGGTAAATTATGTGTTATACCTTTTAATCCTTCCTATGAAAATCATTAAAATGAGCGTAATGGTTGCTAAGGAGCAGAATAAGAATAATTTCTAACGTTAAGAAATCCTTTACTAAGGTAAAAAAAAAATGCAATTTCCGGTTATGTCCGAGAAGTAAACTATGAATTTAAAAATCTAGTAATTGCAACATTTTCTTTATTATTTAGAAATAGTTTTGTACAGAATGAAAATTGAAATATTGGGAATATAATTCCATTTAATTAGATCGGAGAAACTAAAATAAAACGATCAAAGAAATTTTAATAACTGGGAAGCGTGCTGACAGAGGATGAAAAGTGCGATGTCGAGATCCAAAGACGCATTGGCATGGCAAAGGACGCATTTCAAAAGCTAACCAGATTAATGAGAGAGAGGAAAATCTCATTGGAATCAAGGAAGATAGTGCTGGATTGCTATGTGATGTCTGTTCTTCTGTATGGCAGTGAATTTTGGACGATCTCATCAAGGATGAAGGAGAGACTTGAGGCAGCAGAATTGTGGATTTAAAGAAGGATACTGAGGATGCAATGGACTGGGCACGTGACGTGTTGTAAAGAATGGAAACGAGGAAAAAACTCATAATTAACATAAGGAAGAGACAGACGAGGATTCTGGGACATGCAGTGAGGAAAGAGGGTCTGGAGAATTTAATACTGACAGCACGGACAGAGGGAAAGAGAGACAGGGGAAAGCAGCGCAAGACTTACTTGATAGGCATGAGCAAATGGTTATCTCTCCCCAAACCCTGCTCATGCAGAGTTTTGGGAGACATACCAAGAGGAAGAATTTTGAGAACGACAAAGGACAGAGCCAAGTAGAAGTCTATGATCGCCTACGTCCTGAAGAGACATGGCACATGAATAATAATAATAAGAAGAATTATGAAGAAATATACAACGTAAATATCCTCCATTTTTTATTTCACGCAGACGAACTCGCTCAATAACATTATCTGTAATAATGGTTAAAAATTCTAACTGCAGCCCTGAAATTTATACACAGATGTTATCCTTGGGTTTCTGAATTGTCTGTGAACTGTATCCACCCATTAATGCTTACGGCCACATCCACGTTGAAATACCGCTTCCCGTACGATCACCTAAGTTAAGCAACGTCGAGACTAGTCAGTACCTAGATGGGTGATCGCTTGGGAATAGCAGGTGCTGTAAGCTTTGAAGTGCAGGTATTATAATATATAATAGCTAGAACTTGTTAATCAGAGAGCCTAGATTTAAATGTAAGTCTCCACCTGTTCAGTTAAGTGCCATACGTGATACACGCTTGGGCGATCATGTCTCGAAAGAGACATGACTGACTGGGCAGAAGATTATCCCGCAGTAGGTTGCCATTGCTTTCTGCGGTAGACTGGTTGCCGACCAAGGCTATAGAACACAGTCTGTCCTGCTATTTAACCCATAACTGGAAGGAAGAGATGGATTAATACCTTTCCCAAGGGTATTAGCTTGTAAGTGAATACAATGGATTTAACTGGAATTCGAACTCGGCTCCCCGGTTTCTCGTTCTGAGCCGATATCCACTCGGCTCCCCGATTCTCATTCCGAGCCGATATCCCGCGGATGTGCGTTGTGGCGGCGGATGTGCGTTGTGGCGCAGTGGATATCGGCTCGGAACAAGAAATCGGGAAACCGAGTTCGAATTACAGTTGTATTCACTTACGCGCAAATACCCTTGGGAAAGGTATTAATCCGTCTCTTCCTTCCAGTTATGGATTAAATAATAGAACAGATTGGGTTCTATAGCCTTGGTCGGCAACCAGTCTACCGCAGAAAGTAATGGCAACCTATTGCGGGATAATCTTCTGTCCAGTCAGTCATGTCTCTTTCGAGACATGATCGCCCAAGCGTGTATCCCGTATGGCACTTAGCTGACTGATCCACCTGTTCTTTCCTACCCTAGCTAGGATTTAATTAATGTACCACTAAAACCATTATTCACTGAAAATATCTTACAAGCTAAATATATTTTCTGGTTTTAAATAACCTGCGAAGCGTTAATAAGGCGTAGAAAACGAATCATTCAGTCAATAAAACCTCATTAAGATACCCTTCTTCTAATGAATAACCAGTATTTGTCAGGAGAATGGGGTAGATAGAGTGGGTAAATCCAAAATAAGATTCTAATATTTTGGTTCTTTGTTCCGTTGTGAAATTTTCCATGGGTAATTTTCCTGTATTAATATAACTTCTAAAATAAATAAAAATATAAAAAATCTAACATGTTATGATATTTTTATATTTATTACTTTTTGGAAACACCCTGTATTATGCATCGATAGGAATAAAATTGATAAAATGACTATATATTTTTGGGGTAGTATTCGTCTACTTGGCTCTGTCTCTTGTCGCTCTCAAAATTCTTCCTCTTAGAATCTCTCCCAAACCCTGCTCTGCCATCCATTTGCTCAGGCCTATCAAGTAGCTTTCGCGATGGTTTCCGCCTGTCTCTCTTTCCCTCTATCCGTCCCGTGAGTATTCAATTTCCAAAGCCCTCCTATAGGCCAAAAGTTTGGGATAGTTTAGAAATAATAAACAATAAATTTCACAGCTTGTTTGATTTATTTAATTCCTAGTAAGCTAGGGTACTAAAACTATGTACCATTAGTAAATGGTGTCCAATATTTTTAGAGAGAAGGTTAAGTGAAACTTAATACCCGCCAGTCCTAAGATTATTATTGGTCATCAAGAAGGATTAGATCATAAGAGCTAGTGAACTACATGCAGTAGAAGGTTAATTAAGTTATTGTCAGTATTGAATATATGATAAAACCCTTCAGGGAGAGAGATCCTTTCTGGCCCGGAGTGGGCTCGTAAATTAGTTATGAAAACGCACGAAACTTTCAATTTTGACTGATTCTCCGAAATCCAGAGGGTGGCCCTAAACTGTCCTATTTTTTTCTTCGTGTTCTTTATTATGACTTGGCAGAATTGGCACAGCCAAGGATGCGTTCAAGAGGCTGAGTAGAGTATTGAGAGACAGGAAAATTTCACTGGAATCAAAAAAGAGAGTACTGGTTTCTTATGTGATGTCTGTTCTTCAATATGGCAGTGAATGCAGATGAAGGGAAGACTTGGAACGACCGAAATGAAGGATGATGAGGATACGATGGGACGAATATGTGAGCAACGATGAAGTTTTTGGAGAGGAGGGAAACGAAAAGGAAGCTAATAGTTAACATCAGGAAAAGACAGCTGAAGTTCCTGGAACATGTAATGAGAAAGGAGGGCTTGGAGAATCTGATACTCACACGTAAAATAGAGGGAAAGAGAAACGGGGGAAAGCAACACATAACATATTTGATGACTTTAGTAAATGGATGGCAAAGTAGAGATTGGGAGGGGTAACAGGAGAAAGCCCTTTAAGAGCTACTAGAGATAGGGAGATGTAGAAGGCCATGATCGCCTACGTCCTGAAGGCACCTAGAAGAAGAAGAAGAAGAAATGTTAGCAACCCTAGTTCTAGTTTGTTTTCTGTTTTTTTTTTTTATTGTTGTTGGTTTTTGTTTCTTTTTTTCTGGTAAAATCCAGAAAGTTCAATGCTAAATGTGTATGCTGTCAAACCTTCCCTGTGGGAATATTGGCGCAATACCTTTTTCTCAACTTGGTCGTGTTATTTGATGTATCAATTAATTCTATATATTATATGGGCACTTTTTAGAACGTTTGCTTTCCGAATATGAGATGCGTGTTCAAATCTCATCATGGTCGGCTGTTCAAGAAGGTGACTTCTTGGTGTTATTGGTCTGGAGAGGTGATCACAGTGTGCGGAACCTTTCAAAGTGTCTGAAAGCAATACAATGAGTAGACGCAAGCCCTGTGAAGTTGGGTAAACAGAACTATTTGGAAGTTGTCGATGTTTGTGCTAGCACAAAGTTACAAGTCACCGTGACTGAGGATTTGAGCATACTGGCTTTTTTTTACATTGATCACGTCAGATGATGTGCTATCTCCCAGATACTTAAACTATAGTCCGCTCATAGTTGCAATACAAACCACAGGTGGACTCTGTAGGCCCTGTTGAGCAAATACAAATGTGCCTGAGCAGGTGTTTGCAACAGGGATTGGCTAGCTCTTCTAGTAGAGATTATATTATTATCTAAATATTAAAAGCACTGATTCGTTATTTGATCCTTCAGACCCGTTAGGTTTGAAATCAGAACAAATATCTCTTCGTTAAAGTATATATATATATTAATCATTTCACCCCAAATAAGCAGAACTGCCACAGGTGCGCAGGGGATTACAGAAGAGGTGAGATGAGAAAGAGGAACAAGTTACAAGGGAGTCAGAGAGTAAGAACAGGATCAGAGTATAGGTATGAAGAGGAGTGCATGAGAGTGGAGTGGAAAGGAAGAACAACATGATACAAGGGTTGTCATAGAAAGGATTTGTGCCAAAATAAACATAATGGAACTCGAACACGGGTCGCCCAATTCGTTTATCGAGTCATTAACGGTTTTACAGTTCTAAATTCCCGTCGGCTGTATAGTCCCTTCCGTATACTTGCTTCCCTGAAAACTGCAATCTCCAAGAATTTTAAATGAAAAGTCAGTTGCCATCTCTTATCTTCTTGACCCACGAAGATAAGAGATAGCAATTGACTTTTCAGTTAAATTCTTGGAGATTGTAGTTTTCAGGGAAGCAAGTATACGGAAGGGACTATACAGCCGACGGGAATTTAGAACTGTAAAACCGTTAACGACTCGATAAACGAATTGGGCGACCCGTGTTCGAGTTCCATTACGTTTATTTTGGCACAAATGTACTTGCGAATTCATCTCTTCTCTCTATTTGCAATGAATTAACTAGCAGGGGTGGTTGGGCTTTTTTTACTTTCCGGTGGCAACCTATCTAAGAGAAGGAAAATCTAAAACCAGACGAAGGAAGAATGAGTTCCGCCAGATTATACACGCCAGGACGCACAGCTGCCGATATGACTGCAGTGGATGTCCCCCACCTCCACGATTATAATGGGCTACGGAACTTGTGAGGTTGAGTAAGATTTTCAACTTGTCTGTCTGAAACCTTTTTACCGCATAAAACACTAATAGTAGAAAATAACACGACGATAAGGAAACTTGTTTTTTGTTAGTGAATGGGAGCATAACATAGCAGACAGTGCGTCGTAGTAGTAAGGAAGGGCTCAACAACAAACAATGCGACCGAGTTGATGAATGGAAATGTATAGTGAATGAGTCGTCGCGTTCGTCTCACTCATTCACATGTCAAGTATTTCAGCCAAGCCCCTGTCTACCAACAAATCAGTTTTAATTATTTTAACATAATCTTCCTCGGCGTCTAAAATAATCCTACATCCAAAAGTAGTCTGCAGGTATTTTATCGTCTACCATCCCTAGCTAAGAATATTTCCACATTTTTTTTATACAAAAGCTCTATGTCTGTCTGTTTATCTCTTTGTATTTCTCTATCCTTCTCACCGTATATTTATCTCACACACAGAGACATTATTTCTATTTCTATTGAAGACACACACACAATCAATTGATCTATCTCACACATACTATATATATATATATATATATATATATATATATATATATATCCTGGCTGGAAGCAATAGATTGATGAGCTGTGATACAGCGAAACAAGACTGTCTACGGATGGCTATATATATATGATACAAACACAAATATT
>JBBBDQ010001725.1:1135000-1155000 GCA_037127315.1 Ascarosepion bandense | reverse complement strand
CAAAAGAAGAAAGATATTGGGGTCAGGTCTGATGAATGTGCTAGACAATCAATTGAACCTCCTCGACCAATCCATTTATCAGGAAATGTTTTACCAAGCTATTCACGGACATCTCTTGAATAATATACTATAATGAACACCACTGTAATAGTAGAAACCTATCAATGGTAACTGGCCAACTAGTCTAACTATTGGACCATGTCGAAACGCCTTTGTCTAATTTACTGTTAGAACATGGGAGTGGTCAATATTGTCGAATCAGTGTCACTCATTTATACTTGTTTTCAGGGGAAAAATGTAAGAAAAACGGATTTCAAACAAAATTCTAAATGCATAAAAATAACGATACGGAAATATTATATATGTTATTACAGTATATACATATATATATATATATCTTTATTTTTGTTTTTATTTATAATCTTTTCACCCAAAGCAAGGCAGGACCATCACTGGTGCGCATGGGATTACAATGTGAAAAGAGACAAGTTACCTGAGGGTGTCGAAGAAAGGATAAGAGAACGATGAGAATCAAGGACAGAGAAGATGGTAACTGACGTTGCATTTAAACTTTTGAAGATTGCAACTATCAGGGAAGCAAGCAGACAGAATGGAGTTACACAAACGGGAAGTGCGAGAAAAGAAACTGTTAGAGTAGAAGAGATGTTCAATTTAACTATTTTGACGGGGAAAGAGTGGGACATTGATGTCAGTTTAGTAGCACGCATAAATGGTGAAAAAAAGTTCGTCAAAAGTTTCAAGGTTGCAGTTCTTACAATAGTGCAGAAAATCGATAATATATATAAAAGTTTTCATTACACCCGAGCAAACGCCGGGCTATACTGCTATTATATATATAGTGATGACCATTAACATATCAGCGGTAGACCTAGCAACGTGTCAGCCATATTGGTTTGTCAAAGAGGTTACCTAACTATTTCAGGATTGATAATAGCCTCATATATATCAAAAAGAGGTGAGAAGCTAATATATATATATATATATATATATCGAACGTTGGAGATGCTGACTGCTGAGTAGTAACAAAAGTTTCTACCAAATACACGTTTCAATATATTTTGTTAAGGGTATAAAGATTGCCAGTTTTTCTGAGCCTCGATTTCAGTGAATTTTTATTTCAAAATATGACACCTTTTTGGGATCTAGTATAAGCTTTCCTCATTGGTACTTTGACTTTATGAATTTAAGCGCAGTGCTTGATTGGCGGAAAGTTCTCATCCTAGCTATATGTAACCGTAAGTTCTACACTAACAGTTTCTTTTCTGTTGTTGAACCCTCCGTCTTTTTTCCAGTCAAATTAAACAAAATATTAATCCTTTATTGTTCTCTCTTACAAATAATGATTTTACTTTTTCTCATATTATAAATGGCAGGGTCGGACTCTTGTGAACTTTTACCTAGACGAGTTTCTGCTTTTTGGTTTAGCTTCGTTTGGATTCCTCTACGCTCTAAATCAGAGTATCCAGTAAGGTTGTGTTCGGGCGGAACTCTGATCAGTGATGCTTCGGAGTAAAAAAGAAAAAAAAATTCAGTTTATTAATATATGGGAAACGTTTCAAAATAGATAACTTGTAATAGGTATAGCGAAAACTGTAACAGAAGCTGTGGGCTTGAAAAGAAAAACACTAGGAAGAACACGCTTTCGGTAAATAAACATTTTTCCGCATCATTGCAACCATTGTTATTTATTATTATCGTCGGGGAAAAGAGTTTGCATAGGCGATGACAACAGATGCACTTGTTAACATTGAAAATTCCAATTAAGATATAATTGCTTTTCTTAATTCTTTTGATTGTGTCTTTTTTCCACAAGGTTATTACTGACGTCTCTAAACTCTGCTGTTTACACAACATAAACTACGCTTCTTATAAACTATACAAAGCTACACGCATTATTCTTTGACATTTATCTATGTTTTTGGTACAGTCTCTGGTAACAAAGCTTGATTCTTCTTCTTTTATGTGCTATTCCCTTTTAATATATGAGCGATCACGGCTCTTCACAACTTCCAGTCTTTTGTTGTTCTAAGTAATTTTTGAATCTTCACCATCTTTCTTGACCCTTCTTCTGCTACCCATTCGCACAAATTCGACAAATTCGTTGTTTTCCCCGTGTTTCTCTTGCCATATGTATGTTGACTGAATGTTAAATTCTCCAGGCCATCTTTTCTCATTTCGTATCCCTGAGATTGAACAGTACACTCAAATTCTCTGTCACGATGACCTTGTTACTTCGTGTTAGTACAACCGCTATCGGCTATCGAACAGTTTCGTCTGCTCGATATCATTTAAAAGCCTTTGGTAAAGACACGAGAGACTTTTGAGAAGATCTTAACAAAAGGACCACCATTCTTCAAAAGGATAATTAAACATTGTTGATCTATGACGCTTTCTGTTAAGGAGCGATCTAAAGCATGCCACACCTTCTTTTTCCTACAAAGGGGGACGCGTAAGTTCGAACCCTGCCGGAAAACATACTTTCTTTATCATGTACTGAGAAAGTTGGTTCACTGTGTCGCGCTAAACAATTTTTCTCTCTCTCGAATCTATCTTACATATTTATAAATCTACCATTAGTCGATGCTTTAAATATTACTTCCACATATGGTTCTGTGTTCCTGCTACATATTTAAAGATAAAAACCAAAGAAGAATCATCAATGTTATTGGTCCTGAACTGGCATCCCGAATTCAGTCACCTTGTCAATGCCGGAATGTATCTACCCTGTCTCTTTTTATAAAAACTTTCATGGCAATTGTTCGTATCAACTCATTTCTATGACACCTAGACTTTATGAATGTAAGCGTGGTATTAGACTGACGGTAAGTTCTCATTAATGTACAGTTATATGTAATCCGTCAGCTATTAATAACAATTCAGACAAAGTTTGAAAGCATAATAATAATAATAATAATAATAATAATAATAATAATAACTACAATCTATTAATAATAATGCATGTAAATTTTCAAATAATAATAATAATAATAATAATAATAATAATAATTATT
The DNA here is from genome assembly GCA_037127315.1 of Ascarosepion bandense. Taxonomy (NCBI): domain Eukaryota; kingdom Metazoa; phylum Mollusca; class Cephalopoda; order Sepiida; family Sepiidae; genus Ascarosepion; species Ascarosepion bandense. Next base: position 1,151,968 of record JBBBDQ010001725.1, on the reverse strand, counting down.
ATTATTATTATTATTATTATTATGACTACAATGTATTACTGCTAATACAAGTACCGGGCCTGCGTGCTCAGCACGTTGCTCCACGGCAGCGAATCATGGATTCTCTACTCCCGCCTATAACACAGCTTAACACCTTCCAATTGCGCAACCTCAGGAGAATCCTGGAAATCACCTACCGGGACCGCGTCTCAAATAGGAGCCTTCTTGATCGGGCGGACATCCCAAGCATCTTCGCTCTGGTCACCCAGCGTCGGTGGCTTGGCCACGCCAGATGAATAAGCGATGGGGGGGTGGTCCCCAAGGACGTTCTATTCTGCGAGCTTACCACTGGCTCCAGACCTGCAGGACGACGTCCTACGCTACAAAGATGTCTGCAAGCGAGACATAACGGCAGGTGGCATCGACCCAGCAGTCTGTGAGTCGGTGGTTGAAGACCGCAACAGACAGAGAAGTGCAGTGAAGGCGTGCTCCAAGAGAAGTGAGGTAAGAAGGGATCAGCTGTGGAAGGAGAGGAGAGAGCGCAAACAGAAAAGGGCTGGATTATTACTCTCAGAACCAGGTGCCACCTACACCTGTGGCAACTGCAATATAGCCTGTCGATCCTGGACAGGCCCGCACAGTCATAACAGACTCTGCAACTCAGTAGCAGATTGATCTGAGGCGCAAGAGTTCATTATAATAATAATGACAATATTGCAATAATAATAATAATATAGGTAAAGTTTTACAATATTCTTTTTGAAATGAGTACAAAAGAAATGAGTACAAACCAATAATAATAATTATAATAATAATGACAATATTGCAATAATAATAATAATATAGGTAAAGTTTTACAATATTCTTTTTGAAATGAGTACAAAAGCTTTGCCTGAAATAGTAATTCTCACTGCTATTTTTGACATTATGCCAAATATTTTAAACTTGCGTCGTCATAGAAAAAAGTTATTTTGCCAAAAAGAACAGCAACATTTACATGAGGAATTTCAGCACCGAACGTTGGCATTTTTTGTTGTTGTTCTTTTATGTATGATGTTTTTTCCAGACGTAGGCGATCATGGCTTTTCACATCTTTCCGCCTCTTGTTGCTCTAAGCAACCTTTGCTCCTTTTACCATTCTTTGTCCTTGTTCTGCCATCATTTTGCTCAAGGTCACCAAGTAGTTTACTCGCTCTTCTCCCTTACCTGCGCTTTTTGCCTTCACTGTGTCTTGTGAGTATTATATTAACCAGCCTACCTTACCTCATTATGGAGCCAAAAGATTCCATCTGTATTTTCCTAGCTGTAAGTATCGGTTTTCTTGTAATTTCTATGTTTCCTTAAAACTTCTTAGTTTCTTAAATGCTATGTCCATGATATTCCCAGTACCAATCGGTAGAAACCAAACCTCTGTCCCCCCCCTTTATCTGTGAACATATTGACAAGCATTCACCGGCATATACGAGACTTGTTTTTACAATCATTCACCCCAAGCCACAGAACCGCCAATGGTGTGCGGGGGGGGGTTACAGTTGGAAAAAACAAACAAACAAAAAACAAGGTACAAGGGATGTCTAAGAAAGGATAAGAGAAAGATGGGAATAATGAAAATAGAAGATGGCAACTAACGTTGCATTTAAACATTTTGGAGATTGTACCTATCAAGGAAGAAAGCAAACAGAAAAGAATTTCCACAAACGTGAAGTGCTAGAAAATACATTCTTAGAGTAGAAAAGGCGGTTAAATTTAACCATTTCGACAGTAAAAGAGTGGGATCTTGATACCAATATGATCGTAATTAAGGGGTTGCTTTTAGAAGAAGAAGAATAAGAAGGCATTGTCATTGAGTAAACTGGAAGATCATCGCAGAGACATGTAAATGAGGCAGGCAACTGGTCAGGGGCTAGGTGACCCTACGGCTACCCCCAAGTCATAGGAGGATACTGGTGATAATGATAATGATGTGACAAAATTGCAACAGTAATAAATGAAAGGTAAACTAGGAAATGATTTTGGGGGGATTTTGGCTATCAAAGAAGCAAGCAAACGCAAAAAAATTCCACAAACGGGAAGTACAAGAAAAGGAACTATTCGAGTAGAAGAGGAGGTTAAATCTAATTATTTCAGCAGTAAAAGAGTAGGACCTTGAAAACAGGATAGTAGCGCGCATTAACACATGTAGTAGGGGAGCCGAGACCAAAATCTCTTCAGAGCAGTTGCAATGAAATTACTTGTAGAAAAGACAGAGGGAAGCCACATCACGTCGGTGAGAAAGTGACTGAAGAGTGCTACCCAGTCAGGATCGATTACATTGCGGATATTCATTTGGATTTTACCGAGAACCACAAGATGAATAGATTAGATTTTACATAGCAGGTCATATTTTTTATCAACTCCGGATTGTCGGTTTCCTGCTATTTCCAAAACGATTCAAGTCTCAAGATATTCTTACTTGAAGTATAAAATTTTCTACTAATTTCTTTTCATATTTATTTCTTACCTGAATGCTCAGGTTGTTTTATATTCGACTATGATTAAATTGCAAGCTTATAATAGGATGCGTAATGCGTACAGGCATGATTCTAGGACATAATGTCTAATGGGTACGGATCGGAGAGTTGAATTCGAATTTGTGAAGAATTCGTTGCATTCACTTACGTGCAAATACCATTTGAAAATATATTAATCCATCTCTTCTCCAGCAATGGGTTGAACAGTAGGATAGATTGGATTCTATAGCTTTGGTTGGCAACCATTTTACCGCAGAAAGAAATGGAAAGTTAAAGCGAAAAAATCTGAATAGTCAGTCAAGGATCGAAAAAGACATGATCACCGAAGCATGCATCACGTATGGCACTTAACTGACTGATAATAGAAAAAAGATATTGTTGCCTATTGTCTGGTTGACACTCCACCCCACTCCAGCAGGGGTTTATCCCTCGTTTCCTGATTAGGATTGTATTTCCGGTTCCTTCCAAAGTCTATACTTCTAAGTATACTTTCATTCATTTATTAAATCTTGACATCTTCAAGTCTTGAATTATCTTTTATTTTTCCTGTATAGTCCCAAGAATTTCATTTCTTACCTTTTCTTACACTAACACATCTTTACACGGTCACCCTTTACCCCGTAAACTATCTCTCATGTTAATTTAGGTTGGGCATGTTAGATTTTGATCAATAGTCAACCTAGAAGAAGAAAAAACTCAAACTAGAACTCATCTAAATGATTAAAGCTCTATTACAGGAGGATTATGCGATTTCAGCTGCTAAAGATTTACCATTGAAATAGTTAAACCGAAACTTCTACTCCCTCAGCTTCTTTTCTCGCACTTCCCGCCTATGGAACTCCTTTCCGTATACTTGCTTCCCTGATAGCTACAATCTCGAAAAATCTAAATACATCAATAACCATTTTCTATCTTCTTGAATCCCATTCATCTTTTATTCATTCTTCAATACCTCTGTACTCATGCTCATCTCTCGCTGTAATCACTTACGCACTAGTGCCAGTCCCACCTTGCTTGGGGTGAAATGATTAAATAAAAATAAAAACAAATAGCAAATAATTTCTTGTGGGTGGGGTCAGGGTATGGAGCCTGGCCGGTTTCAAGCTTCAGTTATTGATTGTTTTTCGAGTTTAAGTCGTAAAGCCCCAAGACCATATAAAATTAAAATTATTATAAGCGTAAAGCCGCTGAAATCCACTGTCACCATAAAATTCTGTTTCTCAATTTTAATGTCAACATATTATTAATCACCAGAAAATTCAAACCTTTAATCCTTCTATCATTATATATATACTAGCAGTATAGCCCTGCGTTACTCGGGTGTAATGAAAGCTTTAAAACTAATCCATGGTCCTGGAGCTCAGACTATTTGGACGTTGGCACGAAAAACGTAGTTTGTTAAGACTAAGAACTACAATTATATCTACTTAGAGCAAAACCCGAAGCAAAAATTAAAATAAAAGGGCTGAAAACCTGATTTTGATCAGACCCAATAGGTTATCGGGGTATCGATTTCCAGTATCGGAGTCAAATAAGTCATCCACTGATAAACTAACCTAAGTAAGTCCATGAAAACTTATCGTACCGATCGGGAGTGAAATTGGAAAAAATAAGCCATACTGATGGCTGAATATCGGTTTTTGATCATATTCGATAGAATATCTGGGGTATCGATTTCCGATATCGGGGAAAATGAATCGTCCGAGATCTACTAACGTTTGAGACTAAAAACTATAATTTTATCAAGTTAGAGCAAATTCTGCAACAAGAACCACGATAAAAGGGCTGAAATCCTGATCTTGATCCGACCTGATCGGATATCGGGGTATCAATTTCCAATATCGGGGGGAAATCGGAAAAAAAATAAGTAGCCTATAACCTGACCGGAAGCCTAAAAAATATTTGTGTGAAGTTTGGTAAGAATCGGATAAAAATTGTAGATTTGTATAAAGAACATACAGACAGACATACACACACAAACACCTTGCGTTATATATATATATATATATATATATATATATATATAGAGAGAGAGAGAGAGAGAGAGAGAGAGAGAGAGACAGAGAGAGACAGAGAGAGACAGAGACAGAGACAGAGAGAGACAGAGAGAGATAAATATTTCTTTATTCTCAATTTGCGCTGGTTACTTTAACAACCATAAAATATTCACCCTCAGTGCTGTGATAAAGGAACAATAAAGCTGTATAAATACCTATATAAATTAAACCAATCCTTTTAAAATGAAAATATTTCTCAATTACTCGGTGAGTGCCGAACAGTTTCGACTACAATAATGAATTCACTATGTGACATGGGCAAGTGGAAGTCCCTGATCACCTACGTCCTGAAGGGACACTGCACATAGAAGAAGAAGAATCACAAAATCCTCATGTCTTTGTTCAGACGTTTGTTATACGAAGAAATCTTTTTGCCGTTTCTCAAACCTGACTTCAAGTTGACGTCTGATTATCATCGTCCTTCATCGCCTGACTTTTTCATTCTAATTTATATTATTTAAAAGGCAAATATAGCATAAAATTTATGTACACTTCACTATAGAGTGCGGATGGATGCTGAGCGTTTTCAGATTCCCCTTCGTTGTATTCATGGCCACTAACAATGCTTCTGCGTTGAGATGTCTAAAATCATTCTTTATCAAAATAAACAAATTCGTTTGTTCTTTCCGAAACATTAGCATTTAAAACTAAAGATATGGCCATTTATATTTTATATTCGATTTAGCCTCACTACACTTTTCTATTTTGTGCTAAAAATTACAGGAAAAATGTCACAAAAGAAAAAGACACAAGATATGGTTGGGACAAAACGGACAAAAACCCAGTGGGCAAAATTCCCAAAAGTAGTCAAATTCCCAGTCTTGTAAATAAATTGAAATTTCAAAGAAATTTTAATTCAAATATTTATGTCAAATTGAGACTTTCTTTACATAAAGCCGGGTCTCATGGGATACAGGGACACCTTAACTATGAAATATATGCGACCATAGATTTGCTATGAAACGTTCTTCAGAGGTTTGATCGATTTACTATGAATTTCTGTTACAAACAGAGCGGACCCAAAAACTCGTGAAGTACCTGACAGAAATAGATTACTTCATTACCAGTAGCCATACATTAATTGTTTCTTTTTTCCTGATAAAAACTGTGACACTTTCTGTACCCTTTTCCATGTAACTATTTTTCTATGACAGTATTATTGGCCGCGATTGGTATTTCCTGAGATTTGAAGCAGCGTTAATATCAACCATTATACGCGTATTATGTTATGAGGAAAACGATGATTTGAAATAACGAGTTTGCGTAAACGGATTGCAATAACTGGGCGGAATAGTAAAAAGATAAACAATAATAAGTTAAGATGTTGTGATAAGCCAAGACCACCTACATTCTGAAGGGACATAAAAAGTTTATATGAACTATAACGTTCATGGAACTTATATATATATATATATATATATATATATATATATATATGAATAAAACTACGATTAAGGTATAGTATATTTATGGGTTATTGCTCAATATCAGGGTTAGAGCGTATATATAATGACGATTGCGTTTAATAAACTTTCCTCTTGGGTACCTTGAAATCATGAATTTAAACTCAGTACCATATTGATAGCTAAGTTTCATCATTTTACAGTTTAAATGGCTAGATGAAACCGTAAGTTCTAGGTTAACCATTTCTTCTTTCACATTTCTTGCCTGTGAAACTCTTTTCCAGCTTCATGTATTCCAGTCAAATTTGATCTTCAGAAAGATAAAAAATGTAATGTTAATCGTTATCTTCTGTCCGCTTAATTCTTTTTATTGTTCTATCCCTGTAACAATGTTTTTCTATTTCTCATATTATCCCACACCCACTAAACCCTTGTGTCTTAATGATTTCTCCGATTATATATCTCGATATTTTCAACAGAATTCAAACAAGGGTCAGTAACGTTATTGATCCCAACCTGGTATATCGACATCAGTCACATTCCCATCAGGGCTTACGGCCTATCACGTTGAATACACCGGTTCTCGCTCGATCACAAAAGCTAAGCAACGTTGAGCCTGGTCAGTACTTAGATGGAAGACTGCTTAGGAATACCAGGTGCTGTAAGCGTATAGTGACGAATGTGCGTTGTGGTGCAGTGGGTATCGGCTCGGAAAGAGAAATTGGTGAACCGAGTTCGAATTCCAGTTGAATACCCTGCATTCACTTAAGCTCTGGTACCCTTGGGAAAGGTATTAATCCGTCCCTTCCTTCCAGTTTTAGGTTAAATAACAAGGGTAAGACTTGGGGACCCTGCCCTTAAAAACAAATCCCAATGAATCTTGATACTCGAAAAGAAAAATGTATTACTAGACATAAAAACTTATATAAACAACAATACATTGTTGAAAGAAAAAGGTATTACCAGCAATAAGTAAATAAAGTTTAGTTGGCAATAAATGACCCACCGAGGTTGATTTGCCATAAAAACAAAACAACCAATCAAAAAACATTCCCATCATTGTGACATGGATTCCTTCCGTCTTTTCTATGAATATTTTCACGAGAGTTACTTTAATGAGCTCTCCTACTTGGTACCACGGCGGCATGAATTTAAGCGCAGTACTAGATTGGTAATTAGGTCCTATCGTTTGACTGTTGAAATAGGTGGAATTAACCATGAGTTCTATTCTAATAATTTCATTTCTTGCACTTCTGACTCGTTGAACACTTTTCCTGTTTCTTGCTTCCCTGTCATCCACAAATTTAAATGCAACGTCATTCACCATCTTCTGTCATCTTGAATTCTCTTCCTTTATTGTCTTTTCTTCTCACTAAAGTCTTCTCGTTCTCTTCCATTCCCAATAACACCTATCATCTTAGTGCTATTATCGCATCGATTTGGGTGAAATGATTATATTTAAGTTAGTTAAGTGCCATATGTAATACACGCTTGGGCGATCATTTCCCGAAAGAGATATGACTACCTCGGCAGAAGATTTCCTCGCAGTATGTTGCCATTACTAGACTGGCTGCCAACCAAGGTTATAGAACCAAATCTGTCCTGTTATTTGACTCATAGGTGGAAGAAAGAGACAGCTTAATACCTTTCTCAAGGGTATTTGTGCGTAAGTGAATGCAACGAATTCAACTGGAATTCGAACTCGGCTCTTCAAGTTCTCATTCCCAGCCGATATCCACTGCACCACAACGCCGCACATGTATATATGGGTATATTCGTGGAAGTTCACTTTTATGGGTTTGTGCGCTACCATCTTGCATGGTTGGTTAAACTGTCTGGATGTTGTCGGTTTTATTTTGATATTCTTTACAAGCTTAGTAATGAAAATTCAACTTCTATTCGCAAAATGTGGTGTGAGCCGTAAAATCGCAAGTTTAACTCCCGATTTATGAATCACTTCCCAAACAACTCAACTGGAATTTCTCCCTTTAATAAATAATATTAAAAAAAATCTAAGATTCCCACCGCAACTCGCATATAGGAAAAGGTTGCGTAAACAGACACCGGTATCGTTTCAATTTAAATTCCGGCCGTGCATAATGCTAAACAATCTTCTGATTTCATCCCCCGGCTCTGAACCTATTCGTGCATATTAGTATTTGTAAAACGACAATAGAAGCTGCTTCTTTCATGTCTATTAAGAAAGCATTCTTTTTTATCTGAAGTGTGGACAGTATCCCACGTTAACGAAATCGTAACAAGGGTGAATAGGAATAAATACAGGCGGTTCATTACCTACAGGCGTTCATACTCTCAGAGATACGAACAAATTTGTCTTTAAATTCAAATTTTGCACATCGTAGCCAATCCGAAAGTTTTATCCTAGCGCAGTAGATGCCATTGTGAGAAGGTGCTGAAAAGCTCTCGGCCCTATCAAGAAGCTATTCAAAATAATTGTTTTGTTATTTTAAAAAGAGAGTCGAACATTTTTAGTATTTTTTCGGAGTGTAACGATTGAACATCTTCCTATAGACGCAGCCTGATTTATATGCTTCAGTGGAATTGTTGTGTCATTTGTAGCTTTCCGTGGTTTTTCCAAATATATATTTTAAGCTGGCAATAGAGATTTTTTTAATCCGATATTATTCCTTGTTACTATAGACGTTATATATTATTGGGTGCACGTGTTTGAGTAGATGCCCAGTTTGTTTTTTTAAAATGAAATTAATGTCTATCAGCGTAGAGATGAAGAAAGTGTGTCTCCCAACATGATTCGAACCTGTACTTCGTTTTTCAATTTGAGAAACCAGTTTTAAATTGTCTTACTATCAGTTCACAGCAAACCATCATATTAAAGTAAGGTTAAAAATTATAAACTTCAAAAAGCTCCAATAAGACATGCATATTTCTTCCATAGAATAACTGAAGATTACATTGCTATGATGGGTTCCCGTAGCCTAATAGCAAGGTATCTTCTTTTTTTTTTAATCGTATCACCCTGAGCAAGGCGGTAACGCCACTAATGTGTAGGGGGCTACATAAGAGTAAAAGGATAAGATTGAAGAGAGTGAAGAGAAAGACGAACCAGTTAGAAAGGAGCAAGACAAGGATGGGAATACAGGTGTGATGACAATTGCAAAGGTGGAGAGAAAGGAAAGGATATGCAGGGTGGTGTAGAAAGAACTAGAGTCAAGTGGTTAAGAGATGAGTATTGACATTCTTCTTCTTTCTCTTCCATGTGCTGTGTTCTTTTGGGACGTAGGTGATCACAGCCTTCCACATCTCCCTATCCCTAGTCGCTCGTAACATGCATTCTCTTGTTAACCCACCCAAACCCCTCTCTGCCATCCATTTGTTCAAGCCCATCAAGTATGTTGTTTTCTCTGTCTCTCTTTTCCTCTATCTGACATGTGATTATCATTCTCCAAGCCCTCTTTCCTCGTTACATATCCCAGGAACTTCAGCGATCTTTTCCTGATGTTAAGTATTAGGTTCATTTTCGTTTCCATCCTCACAAAACCCTCATCGTTGCTCAGATGTTCGATCTATGGCATCTTCAGCATTCTTCTGTAGAACCATATTTTGATTGCTGCAAGTTTTTCCTTCATCTTTGAGGAGATTGTTCTGCATTCACTGTCATATTTAAGAACAGACATCACATAACAATCTAGTACTCTTTTGTGTGTTTCCAGCAACATTTTCCCGTCTCTCATAATATTCTACTCAGCTTCTGGAATGCATCGTTGGCCAACTGAATTCAAAAACGTGTTTAGTACGATCTACCCCGGTAAACATGAGACTTTACTTAAGCACATGTACCTGCTAAATATAGAATTTATAGTTATAAAAAAATATATATTTGCGCGGATATCTAAACTTTTTTGTCATTTCAAGCCATGCAAGGCAGGACAGCCACTAGTGCGCAGAGGGTTATAGTGAAAGAAAGGACTGGGTACAGGGGGCATTGAGGAAGGGATAAAATGGGATTCATGAAGATAGTAGATGGCAATGACATTGCATTTAAATTTTTAGTGATTGTAGCTATTAGGGAAGCAAGTAAACGGAAGGAAGTTCCACAGGCAGAAATTGCGAGATAAGAACCTGTCAGAGTAGAAGTTACAGTTACATTTAACTATTTCGACGATAAAAGGGTGGGACCTAGATGACAATTTAGTAGCACGCTTAAATTTACGTGATCGAGGAACCATAAAAAAAAGTTCGTTAGAGCAGTTGCCATGAAAATATTTGTAGAAAAGACAGAGTGAAGCCACGTCACGTCGGTGAGAAAGTGACTGAAGTCGAGATGCCAAGTCAGGATTGATTATATTGCAGATCCTTTGGATTTTGTCGAAAAATCTTAACTTTCTTTGAAACTATCACCATTATTTACTACTCTTTACTTCTTCCGGATGTTGTTAATTTTTTACAACTTTAAGCTACTCTGATATCATGTTTATAATTAGAAACTAGTTCTGAATGTTCTTTACCTATTTGCGGTAGCAGTTTAAATTCTTTAGAATGAGCGGCAAAACTTCTAAAGGTGTTTAAGGAGCGCCAAGGCGTGAGAAAGCATTAGAAACAAATAAATCATCGAGATTTATTGCTGAAAGAAGACATCAATGAAGAAAGGCACAAGTATTTATAACAAAATACTTTTATATCGATTGAAAGAGTTTTGTTTTTTTTAATCGTATCACCCCGAGCAAGGCAGTAACGCCACTGATGTGCAGGGGGCTACGTAAGAGTGAAAAGATTGGAAAAGAAAAAGAAAAAGCCGGAAACAACATCCTAAACAGGGAACAAGGGATGAGCCTCTTAACCTGTTCAATAGACAGGGGTGGAGTGTGAACCGGGCGATAGATAGATCTATCTACTCCAATTGAAAAAAACAACAAAAAAAAAAACAAAGTGAGAAGATTAGAAAAGAGAAATCCGGAAACCACATCCTAAACAGGGAACAAGGGACGAGCCTCTTAACCTGTTCAATAGACATGGGTGGAGTGTGAACCGGGCGATAGATAGATCTATCTACTCCAATTGAAAAAAAAAAACAAAAACAAAGTGAGAAGATAGAAAGAGAGAAAGCCGGAAACCACATCCTAAACAGGGAACAAGGGATGAGCCTCTTAACCTGTTCAATAGACATGGGTGGTGTGTGAACCGGGCGATAGATAGATCTATCTACTCCAACTGAAAAAAAAAACAAAAACAAAGTGAGAAGATTCGAAGAGAGAAAGCCGGAAACCACATCCTAAACAGGGAACAAGGGGATGAGCCTCTTAACCTGTTCAATAGACATGGGTGGAGTGTGAACTGGGCGATAGATAGATCTATCTACTCCAATTGAAAAAACAAAAACAAAGTGAGAAGATTGGAAAAGAGAAAGCCGGAAACCACATCCTAAACAGGGAACAAGGGACGAGCCTCTTAACCTGTTCAATAGACATGGGTGGAGTGTGAACCGGGCGATAGATAGATCTTTAAATAACTTTCGTGCAAACAAATATATTTTGTTTGGGTTTTAGTTATACAACATCCGGATCATCAAGAAATTAGTGTCAGAAAAAAAAAAAACTCTTCTTGTAAGTGGCGTGTCTCTTCAGGACGTTGGTTATCATGGCTGTACAGTGTTTCTTCTCCTTTGTAACTACAAATTGTATCTTTTTGTCATCTCTCCTAAACCGTTTTCATCATCTATTTACTCATGCTCTCTAGGTAGGTTATGCGTTATTTTCCTCTGTCCTTCTTGCATTCAATCTGTTCTGTGAGTGTTAAATTTTCCAAGTTCTCTTTCCTCATTATGTATCTGAGAAATTTCAATTATCTTTTTCTGATGTTAAATATATTCAAATATTTTGTTTCCATTTTCTCAAAAACAACTTAGTTGCTCACATGCTTAATCCATGGTATTCTCAGCATCCTCCTGCAGAACGACATTTCTGTTGTTTCAATTCTTTGTTTACACCAGTAGTCAACGTGCGATATCTATTAACATAGAAGTTACGGTTAGATCTAGCCAACTGAACTGTAAATTGGTGAAACCTCGTCGCCTGTCTCGTACTGCGCCTGAATGTTTTCTAAATGGCAAAGAGCTAGATATGGACCAATTATATTGCTGATTCGTCTTTGGATTTTATCAATGACCTCTAGATATATAGCAGGAGTATCAGACCGTATCTGGCAACAATATTATAAGTATAGACGAATAGATATGTAAGACAGTTTCTGGAGAGAAAAATTGTTTAGCACGATACAATGAACCAATTTTCTTAGCAGCTAGCCTAGCAATGTAATTAATATAGTCTTTCCACTCCATGTCCTCCGAGGAACGTTAGCAAAGGAAGATTTAACGAGTCACAATCCTGGAGGTTGGCATCAGCTATGCTGATGGAAGGCAAAAATAGATTCTCTCAGCTGATTAATAAGGGAGAAGTTTAGTTGAAGGTGTTTAAATTAACAAGCCATTTTGTGCCCCAGTTAAATACAAACTGAAATTCGTTTTTGACATCAGCCGCCATTTTAACCTTATCGGACTGATCAGGCTTACTATGGAGACAGAAGTAAATTTTACTATAAAAATACTTGTGATTGCAACAGGGAACTTAGATGGGCTTGACTTTATTAAATAATTATTTAGCATTTATAATTTTATTTTATGTATGTTTTCACTTAGGTTATTTCTTTTTTAAGTGACTCACGCAACAGACAGTTCTGCAAGGCTGCCCATAGCGTTAATTATTGGAGATGATTTGTTGAAGTACATTTGCAAATATGACAATCGTGTAGGCGCACATTTCTTATAAATTCTTTTGTATCTTCTTTGCTTCTAAACAGCCATTTTGTTTTTTGTTCTGCCTAGGCATTTTCCTTTCGTTTTTTCATGATTGAATTTTCATGCCATTTATATCTGACAGGTTTCATTGGAGATTAAGTGACAACGTGTAACCTAATATCCCATCTCCAGCTTTCATATTCTAGACAAGTTTAGGAAAGCTGTTCGCTGAATGGTTCCAGCCATCGTCATATTTCCAGTACTTCTTACTTTTTTTCCAGTATTTTTCAAAATATCCAAGTAAAAATGACAACAAAGTTCTTACATTTTTAAGGGACTCCGAAAACTTTCAAAATATTCAGGTAAAGATGACACAACTTATCACATTTTTCAAGGGTCTCCAGCATCTTTCAAAAATGGCTACATTTTCTTACTTTTTCATGGGTAGATTTAATCTTTCAAAATCTTCCAGTAAATATGACCACATTTATTTCCTTTTTATGGGTAAACAGGATCTTTTAATAATGTCCAAGTAAAAATGAACACAATTCCTTACTTTTTCGTTAATCTCCGAAAACTTTTTAAAATATTAAATAATTCTGTTCAATACTCCGCGATTTTTCAAAATGTTCAATAAATATAGCAACAATGTTTTACTTATCCATTACATGGATCTGCGGGATCTTTCAAAATGCCGTAGTAAATATGACTCTAACGTCTTACTTTTAACAAGCGTACCTAGATCTTTTAAAATATTAAAATAAAAGCGGCCACAATTTCTCATTTTTTTCAAATAACTCCAAATAAATATGCGCGTTGCTTCCAAGAGAGAATACGGCCTATTTGCTTCAATCTTGGTAGGTTTGTTGGCTCACTAGATTAATTTACTTATATATATATATATATATATATATTGTGTATTTCGGCAACAATCTCTTTTATGCAGGTTTCATTATAAATGACAGACAAGATATTATCATTAATTTTTTTATATAATTTTTCAAATGTTCTTATTTTTTTCTTTTCAAAACTCAAATTATGTAACAATTGTCCAAAGATTTTGTATTTCGGGCGCTTTCGGCTATACTTTCAGACATTATCAAAAATTAATTTTGTTTTTCTTGTAAATAAATATGTGTAAGGTTTATGTGTATAGAGACATGTGTATGTCAAGTTTTGAACATGGTAAGCACATTGTTACCGTGTTCATAATTGATGCTACTAAGTGTAGGTCATTTCTTTTTTATATTAATAATGCCTCTATTATTTTTAATCTTCTTTCCCAATATATAGTGTTGAGTTGTGATGATGCTTAGTTCCAAGATTGTTGTTTTTTCTGTGGTTTATTGATAAAAAAGATACTTTGGCAAGCAGGTTTTTTGTCGTAAAGTGCTCGATATCGGGATAGAGATACATCGTTAATAGGATGAATGCGGAGAAGTTTGTTACTTAAATCAGCAGAGTCATGCCGACTTCAAAGTTTCGTAAAGGCGGCAGTGTGATCTCTTCACCCCTCGGGGCTTTTTTCAATATCCCACTACCGTCTGGATAGATGACAAAACCTTCTAACCAATCACTCAAAACAAATATGCGCATTCCTTGAAAAACAAAATCGACAAGAGTTTCATTTTGAAAGTTCACTGTCTTTAAATACAAACTGACTCGCAGTAATTAAATTCGTTTCTTGTTTCGAACCAAAATATTCTTCGCTTACCAACAAGTTACGAACCATTGTACGGGTGCATGTTCATCTTTCTTGCGCACCTGATTTCCTTTGCGCCTCTCTTTCCAACTGACTTACTGATGCGATCTTCTTTGACATGACGTTCAATCATGTAGGTCTTTTCTCTCGGTTTGTCTACGACATAATCGCCGACAACAGAACTCTGTATTCAATGAACTGTGGGTAGCGAGGCGATTAAAGTGTAACACCCCCATTCTCGTCTTGTGAGACAGAAATGATTAATGAATTTTATAGAGGACGTTCTTTAGCTTTCATTCAATAAGCTTTTTGTTTGCAAAATGTCGTAATGTATTTTGTATGAAAATGAACCTTGCATTAACGTACATAAAGGTAAATATAGACATATACCTAAATTGGATCAATAAGTTCGTAGCCTGACATAATTATTAACGGAATTTTGAGCTGGATTTTCTTCAGCATAGGTTTTAATCTATGTTTCGTGAAACAGTCTGTTTCATGCTAAACGCAATCGTCAGCTATATATATATATATATTGTCATCCGCAGACAGATCTGTTTCGCTGTATCACAGCTCATCAGTCCAGTTAGACAGCCGATCGTCTTTTACACAGGATTGAAATCCGACCGAATTGGGTAGCAATCATTCTTTTTAAACATGTTTCATTAAAATTCATTTAATCTTTTTCAGTGTTCTTACATGTTACATTTGTTTTTTTTTGTTTTTGTTTGTTTTTTTTTTTGTTTTTTTTTAATAAGAAATGTAAAAATGTTCCATAATTATTAACTTTCCAAGCTCTTTCAACTACTTCACTGGCCATTGTCAAGGAATGATGATCCCCTTGAGCTTGGAAAAAAGAAAAAGTTACCCGGAGGAAGATCAGGTGAATTGGGAGATTATACTAGTACGGCGATGTTCTCAGCCAGAAAATGTCGAATGCTCAGGGCGTTTTGATCAAATGCATTGTCGTAGTGAAACCACGATTTGTCCTACCATAAAAGCATATGAAAAAAAAAAAATGAAACGGTTTCAGAAATGGTTGCAGAATGCTAAGATTACAGTTATATACTCCCAAGATATCATGTTAGATGATGACACAAACTATTAATCCCTCTTTCGCTCAGAGCTCACATAACACGCACAGTCCTGTTACATTTCAGACGCATAAGAGACAACTAAAGTTCCTGGGACATGAAACGAGGAAGGAGGGCTTGGAGAACCTGTTACTAACAGCCCAGATAGAGGGAAAAAGAGACAGGGGAAAACAGCGGATAACATATTTGAAGGTGAATGACGGAACGAGGGTTGCATGGTGCAACAGGAGAAAGCGTGCTAAGAGCCACCAGGGACAGGGAGATGTGGAAAGCCATGATCGCCTACGTCCTGAAAGGACATGGCACATAAACGAAGAATATGTCGAGTTTCAATCCTGGGTTAAAAGCAATCGGAGTCTAACCGTACTGATGAGCTGTGATACAGCGAAACAGATCTGTCTGCGGATGACTATATATATATATATATATATATACACGCACTCAAACACAAGCACAAAGGGTATTGCGAAACTAATACCTCCCATTTATTTCAGTAGAGACTACAGCTGATACTGGGAGCACAATAACATCATTGGGTAGAGTAAGTTTCTTTCTACAAAGCTGTTTTTACACACAAACTCCTCATTATTTACACACTTTCATCATTCACGTGGCCACTATGAACGGTGGCTACGTGTCTTTGGCCACTATGAACGGTGGCTACGTGTCTTTGGCCACTATGAACGGTGGCTACGTGTCTTTGGCCACTATGAACGGTGGCTACGTGTCTTTGGCCACTATGAACGGTGGCTACGTGTCTTTGGCCACTATGAACGGTGGCTACGTGTCTTTGGCCACTATGAACGGTGGCTACGTGTCTTTGGCCACTATGAACGGTGGCTACGTGTCTTTGGCGCCTAACGAGACTGAAATTCAGCCTAGAACTCAACTAGAACTCTGACATATGATCCATCGCTAAAGATGCTCGAAAAATGCTTTCTCCCCTGTACCTGACTCCTATCCTTTATTTTTACAAAAGCTAAAAATAGTCTGTATGACACACACTTTAAAATTTACACCAGTGATGATGGTGTCGTTGTCAGGAAAGTGTTTGCCGCATTGTCTATCTTTCATCTACTCGAAAAAGATAAAAGATGGAAGGTGCCAAATCCGTAATCTACGTTAAGTGTAGTAGGATAATCCAGTTAAAATTTTCACTATAGAACATTCAAACTGAGGTGGGACGTAGAGGTATCGTGCTTGAAGCGAAATATTTTTTTTATCTGCTTTAAATCCGAAACTTTGGGCTTTCAACTTAACGTTGCAAAATAAGAAGCACTATTTATGCTCATGTTTGGGGAAGATAACAGTTGATCCTAATATTGTAGAAGTCGAGGAATTTCTAGACAACTATATACATATTATGAAGGTCAAAACGTTGAAAGGTTGTGTACATATTAGATGAATCTGTGTATTCAATTAATAAAAAAATATAGAAGCAAATTAAAACT
>JBBBDQ010001725.1:1107500-1130000 GCA_037127315.1 Ascarosepion bandense | reverse complement strand
AACAGGCATCACATAGCAATCCAGTAATCTCTTTGATTCTGGCGATATTTTCCTGTCTTTTAATATTCTGCTAAGCTTCTGGAATGCGGACTTCGTCATACCAAATCGCCTTCGAATCTTAGTGTCGCGCTTTCCGTCTTCTGTTAAAACACTTTCCAGTAATTTAAATTTTTGTATCTGCTTGATCCCCAACCTGTAATTGGCATATTGGGCCCCTCTGTTTTCTGATGACCATACATTCGGTTTTCTTGTAGTTGATTTGTAGTCCTTTCTTTCGACTTTCTTCATCTAGCTTTTTAGGAGGTCTTGTTAGTACTCTTTACTTTGTTTATAACAAAATTTCTGTTTATTTTAATTAACTTTTTCACAGCCGTAATGTAGCTTCCCTATGTCTTTTTTTATAGATACTTTAATTGGTAATTGTTTTGATGAACTTTCCTCTATGGTACGTTAATTTCATGAATAGTTTAGCGGCAAGGTCTTAATCATTTTACAATTGAAATGGGTAGATGTAACTACAGCACTCAACTTAGATATCTCAGGCCTTTGACAACTTTTTCGCAATCTTAAGAAGAGCTCAAAAGTATCAAGTTCCTCCTATCAAGTAGGTTCTTCGAGGTCGTTGTCAATGGAACCCATGAGATCAATGCAAACATCCTCGAGACTCACTCATTGGCCTTACCTTTTTCAGTAGGATACCATGGACCGAACATGTGAGCAACGACGAGATTTTGGAGAGGATGAAAACTAAAAAGGAAACTGATACTTAATAAGCGCCAATATTTGGTATGGCGATTCTGTCTCACCTAATCGCCTGATGACCTTGCTGTCATACCAATATTGGCGCATACGAAACTTTTGGTTGCATGAAGATAGTAGATAAGTACCTTAATATCTATATCTATATATCTATATCACCTATATATCTATATCACCTATATATCTATATCACTGTATAAGCATCGGGATCGCGAAAAAAGCTATCTAAAAGCTAAGCAAAGTCTTAAAAATCAGAAAAAGAAACAAAAAAAGAGTACTGAACGATACGATATAAATCCTCTTATCTCGCAATGAATGCTGGACAATCTGCTCACAGAAGAAGAGGCTTGAAGCAACAGATTTTTTTTTTTTTAGTAAGATTTCAGGCCGTTAGAATAAATATACTGCTTAATAAATAAACGGAACGTCTACTCAAATACGAATGCCCATTAAGAATAACGTTTAAAGTGGTAAATACAAAACAATATGTACATGTAAGTAGGTGTATTTGAAAGAATACAGAATAATAGGTTTTAGAAAAAATATTTTTCGGAGCAGGAAAGGAAGTAAAAAATAAGAAACGAGAAAAAAAACATGAAAAAGGACTAGAAAGAAAAATGCATTAGGAGAGGAGAATTAATAAAAGCAAATCTAAAAAAAGGATCGTAGCAAAAAAAAAAAAAAAAAAAAAAGAAAAATATAAAGATGGCGACCAGACGTACTTAAAGCAATTAAGCTCGCTCCAATAATTAATTACGCTTTCCTATATATCAGTGAATGCTGTCTGGTTCTATTTTCAGAGCAATAAACACAAAGTGGGATGGTCTTGTTGGAAAGTGAGAACGGTTTCTTCCCGTTCATCCTATTTATCTCCCACATTTATCTGAAGAGGAGCAGAAATCTTTTCACTGGTGAGATTTTATCTTGCGCCTTGGTGTCTTATTTCAATAAATGAAGATATTATTGACCAACAATTATAAAATACCAGTTGACCAGTAATAAGGTACCGGTTGACGCAAGTCTTGTGAGTAAAATTGACTAGAAAGACGTGGTTGCCAGCCAAATCTATAGAGCCCCACGTCTATTGAACAGGTGAAGAGGCTCATGCCTTGTTTCCTGTTTAGGATGCGGTTTCCGGCTTTCTCTTTTCCAATCGTTTTACTCTTACGTAGCCCCCTGCGCATCAGTGGCGTTATCGCCTTGCTTGGGGTAATATGATTAAAAAAAAAAAAAGAACCCAATCTGCCCTATTATTTAACCCATAACTGTAAGGAAGAGGCTGATTAATACCTTTTCCCAAGGGTACTTGCGCTTAAGTGAATGCAATGAATTTAACTGGAATTTGAACTCGGCTCCCCGATTTCTCGTTCCGAGCCGATATCCACTGCACTACAACGCACATGCTATTGATTAGGATATATAAAAATGTGATTTCATTTTTACAGAATTTTGCTCCAAAGATCATTTCTTATAGAAAACTTTGAAACTAGTACATTGTTATTATATTAGGTTGAATCAAAAGTAATTTTTGTTTTAAGGAACCAAATGTATTGATGAATGTGTCGTCCTAAATACATTTTTCGATTTCCCTAAATCGCATTAATGTGGGAAACTTTCTCTAATTCAAACTAGTCTGTCTGTGTGTGTCTGTGTTTGCGTGAGTACGTTTGCATGTGTGTTTATTTGTGTGTGTAAATTCTATTTATTTTTTCTATATTTTGGACCATTTTCTTTATATATAAATTCGGACACCATGAAAATTGTTCTAAATATAGAAAAAATAAATAAAATTAACAAAACACTTTCATTTGTCTTTAGTTATATATAAATGTGTGTGTGTGTGTGTGTGTGTGTGTGTGTGTGTGTGTGTGTGTGTGTGTGTGTGCTTTGTAGGGATTAGGGTGATATATATAGCCAGCCGAGGTCGGATTTCAGTCGTTTGTTTCATTCAATTTCGTGCAAATACTATTGGGCAAGTTATGAATCTGTCCCTCCCCCGTCAGCTGTGGATTAAACAGTATGAAATACTGGACTCTACAGTATTTACAACCGGTCTCAGAAAACTAAAACTCATTTTCGACTGCCATCACACACACACACACACACACACACACACACACACACACACACACACACACACACATCCATCAATCCCCCCCCCCATCTCTCTCTCTCTCTCTCTCTCTCTCTATATATATATATATATATATATATATATAACACGTTTAAAAAATTCGATAAAGTCAATCAGATGACGAAACGAATAGGCTAAGATAAGTTTTCTTTTTGCCTTTATATATATAAGTGTGTGTGTGTGATGCGCCTAAATTTTACTAAAGAATATACATTTTATAATTGCTTAAATAAAACTCTCCTTACGTTTTAACATTGAAAAAAATAATTTTTACGGTTTACTGAAATAAGAAAAAATAAGAAAAATTAATTTTCTTCGAATCTTAATACTTTTTGTATTTTAAAAACATTTTAAAGAACGAAAGCAAAGAAAAACAAAAATTTAAAAAAACATTTTTTTCGTGCGAACAATAGTGTAATAAATATAATATCAGTGATACATTTTAAACTGACAGATTTACATAAAAACCACAAAATTTCAGACTAAGAAAGCTAGTTAGAGCATGTTTTTAAACTTTTCAACGTTGACAGCAAACGAAATTTGTTTTTCGCTGTGAAAATACGACTATTAATATAATTAATGTGAAAAGACATGAAAATAACCACCAACAGTGATATGCAAAAAAGGAAAAAAGGAATGTTAATAAACAATCTGTTAATAATATTATGTTCTATTCAGCTATTTTTATCAATTTCACTGACCTTTTCATTAAGTCTACGAAAAATTTTTTGTGTCTTGTATAGCACTATAAATTGTTCTCATAACATTTTTAAAAAATCAATTCTAATTTCATTGATATATATATATATATATATATATATATATATATTAATGAAATTAATATGTATATATAATTAAGATTAAGTTTACATATATATATATATAATTAAAATTAAATTTATATATATATAAGGAAGATTAAGTTAATATATATATATATATATATATATATATATATATATATATATATAAACTTAATCTTATTGTATACATATATATTAGGAACAAGTGTATATATTAAATATGTATATATATACTTTATTTTTATGTATGCATATATATATATATATATATATATATATAAATTAAGTATATATATATAAATTTGAATATATATATATGAATATATATTTAATCATATTGTACATATATGTGTAAATATATATATATATATATATATATATACTTAATATTATTGTACATATATATATATATATATATATATTAATCAGGTGACCCCAAGCAAGGCATTCCACTGCCACTATAGCGCAGGGGGCTACACAGGGCGATAGACGACTTAGGATGTACATAGGGGAGAGTTGGAGAGAATGGGAGGGTTAGTGTGTTAGGAGGTGTCTATTGACCTTACATTTAAACTCCTGAAGGTTATAGCCGTCGGGGAAGCAAGCATGCGAAAGGGAATTCCACAGGCGGGAAGTGCGAGAAAAAAAAGCTATTGGAGTAGAAATTGCGGTTACAATCCATCGGTTTCACTGTAAAAGGGTGGGACTTAGTTGCCAATCTAGTATCTCGTGCAAACTCACACCTAGGGGGCACCAGTGATTTAAGTTACATCAGAGCAGAAGCCATGAAAGTATTTATAGAAGAGGCACAGGGAAGCCACGTCACGCCGGTGGGAGAGTGACTACAGGCGGTCAGCTAAGTCGGTATCAATTACGGTACAGATTCTTCGCAGTATTTTGTCAAAAATCCCGAGGAGAATAGTAGGGTCCCCTGACCAGATGTGGCAACAGTATTCAAAACACGAGCGGATGGTAGATTTGTATAAGTGCAGGATAGATTCAGGCGGAAAGAATTTCCGGGCCCTGCACAAAGAGCCAACTTTTATAGCAGCGGATTTGGCAATGGATTCGACGTAGTCATTCCACTTGAGGTCCGCTGAGAATGTCAGGCCAAGCAGGCGTAGTGTTTTACTCTCTGAGAGGCATGCCTGTTCCATGCTAATGGGAGGGAGGTGCGGTCGTCTGTGGTGGTTAATTGACAGCAGCTTCGTTTTGGAAGAATTGAATTTTACGAGCCATTTACTACCCAAATCCACCACGGATTGGAGGTCCTTTTCAAGCTCAGCCGCGAGGTTCGCCTTATCATCAACACCAGATTTTTTATCGAGGCGAGCGTATACTGTGGTATCATCGGCGTACATGCCTACTTGTGATCTTATGGCATCGGGGAGATCATTGACGTAGATTAGAAAGAGCGTAGGACCTAGGATAGAGCCTTAGGGGACACCCGTGTTTGTAGGGTAGTTCTGGGAGGCATGTCCGTTTAAAACCACCTTCAGTGTGTGGTTGGAGAGGAATGACTGGATTAAGTCTAACAAAAGTCCAGTAATGCCGTAGCTTCGCAGTTTCCGTAGAAGGCCGGCATGCCATACTCTGTCGAATGCTTTAGAGATATCCAGGGCGACAGTTTGGGCTTCACCATTCTTGTCGAGAGCCTGGTATATATACTCGGTGATGGTCGTTAGCATATCAGCAGTAGACCTGGTAAAGCGGAAGCCATACTGTTTGTCCGATAGGAGCCCGTGGGCCGTGAGATGCTGAACGACCTCGGCATTGATAATGGCTTCGAACACTTTGCCGAAGATCGGAAGAAGGCTGATAGGGCGGTAATTTGCGGGGTCCAAGGGTTCACCAGTGTTCTTGAATATTGGAACCACAGAAGAAGACTTCTAACAGGCAGGAAAGCAGGAGGAAGATAGGCAGAGATTGTAGAGCTTAGAAAGGACAGAGGAGGATATTTACTCTTATGTATATATATTAATGATAAATACATGTATATAAAATTAATAGTATTATACATATATATTAATTATATATATATATATAGCTTTATGTATTAAGTATTTCTATTCATCTTATTATTTATATTAAGTATATAAATATATAAAAAGATATCTAAAATATATGCGTGCTTAATCTTAATGAATATATATATATATATCTTATCATATTGTACATATATATCAAGTATATATACATACTTGATATTTTTTCAATATATATATATATATATATATATATATATATATACATATTAAGTATATATACTTATATATATATATATTTACATGTATATATTAAATATATATATATGCATATATATATATGCTTAATCTTATTGTACATATATATATGAAATATGCATATATTAATCTCATTATATATTAAGTTTTATATATATATATTTAATCTTAGTATACATATATACATTAAGTATATAGATATATCTCTAATCTTATTGTACATATATATTAAGTATATATATACATACTTAAGATTATTTTACATATATATATATATATATATATATACACACACACACACATATATATACATATATATATATTTAATCTTAATTTAGATGTATATTAATTTTGATTATATATATATATATATATATATATATATATATATATATATTAACAATACATGGCAAGACAATTGTTAATTTATAATTATATGATTATATTATGCCCTACAGGATTTATTGTATTGAACACTTTTTTGAATAAAAGTAAATACCAGAGAACTCAAAATCATAAAACCTTGAGTCATCTTCACTGGGATTTATATATATATATATATATATATATATATGTGTGTGTGTGTGTGTGTGTGTGTGTGTGTGTGTGTATATATATATATATATATGCGTGTATATTTGTACGTTTGTGTCAAACTGTATATATCTAAATATATCCATATATATCTTTATGCATAAAACAAAAATTACGCACACACACACACACACACACACACACACACACACACATACATACATATATACATATATATATATATATATATATATATATATATATATATATATTTAATACAGGTTTCATTGAATAATATAGTCAAGTTCTGTCTATTTATTTTGTGTAAATTCCTTTCGCATGATCTGATTAGCTTGATAGTGTTGTCATGGAAAGACGACAAAAAATCGCAATAATTGTTGATTTTTTATCAGGTCTGAGCTTTCGGTTTACATAAGCCATTATCAAAGGATGAACATTTAATATACAGTGAACATAGAACATTTAAATTATTTACAGAGTGGAGTTATACAGAGAAAATTAAACAAGTACATTTTTGTGTCGCACGTGGCTGCAGGCTGAGAAGGAATGGTGGTAGTGGGTGTTTGGTCAATTGAGAGTATAGTGGCAATAGGGGATTGGTCTGGGAACTGCTACTACTATGGGTGTAGTGGGTAAGTATAATAACTATGACCACTCCCGTCGATTATAGGCATTGAATTATGTTAGTGAAGGTGTCGAAATTTATATATATATTGTATTGTTATCCGCAGACATATATGTTTCGCTGTATCACAGCTCATCAGTACGGTTAGACTCCGATTGCTATATATATATATATATATATTAAGTATATATATACTTAATGTTGCTGTACACACACACACATACGCTCACACACATTTACACACACACACACATATATGTATATAAAAAGAACAATTTTGGGGAAATTAATGTTAAAGGGTAAAAAGTTTTCGTGTAATGCTTTTCATCCTTTCTTATTTCATTTAATTAAAATGATGTTTTTATTCATACGATTAAAATCTGCACAGAGAGGTGTTGAAATTTTAAATTTAAATGTGCTTCCTTTTTTTCTTTTTGTTGTTGAATATTCCACATTGTGATAAAAGATTTGCCAAGAAAATTAAATCGTTGTAAAAACCTGCATGTATATTTACTGTAGATGATCTACCGATCGAAACATTTTCTATACATTTTCTTCCGAACAAATTGTTTTCTCTTTTAATTAAAGAAGCAGTATTTATATTAAAATGATGGTCAGACACATTAAGGTGAACAGTCAATGAACTTTGTTTGTTTAATAGTTCCATTTTAATGTTCACACAACTTTTTTTTATTTATATTCAGTGAGGTTTAATTGTGGCAATTACTACAGGTAACAGAGTAAATTTATCCTTGAGGTTTTAGCTTATTATTTTACTAGCAGTATAGCCCGGCGTTGCTCGGGTGTAACGAAAGCTTTAAAACTAATCCATGGTCCTGGAGCTCAGACTCTTTGGACGTTGACACGAAAGACTAAAAAGCAATAGTTGTTTCCAGTTAAAACGAAACCTTATACTGAAAGAAAAATGAATGGATGTAAGTCAAATTTTGATTTCCTGGTATCGATATCAAATAAGTTTTTTTCGTCGTAAACTGAATTTTGAAGGCTAAATAAGTCCTCTGAGTAAATGGTATCATGGCTGAGACTAAGAACTACAATTATACCTACTTAGAGCCAAACCCGAAGCAAAAGCTAAAATAAAAGGGCTGAAAAAATACAGACATAAAGGCAGATAAACACACACACACACACACACACACACACACACACACACACACACACACACACACACACACACACACACACACACACACACACACACATCTTGCCTTTAATATATATATATATTATCGATTTTCTACACTATTGTAAGAACTGCAACCTTGAAACTTCTGAATATCGTTTCTTATGTCTTTGTCTATGAGTGTATCAAATTTGATTAAAATCGGACCACTCCTTCTATAACCCGAATTTTTCGATTATCGATTTTCGATATTTATCGAGGGTACCTCGACACAAAACTTAGCTAAGAACACTTGCAGGCGCTTATAGTGCAACTGTGTAAATTTTCAAGAAAGTTCAGCCGTTTCGGAGTCTATAGGTAACGGACACACACACACATACACACACACAGACATACAAAGTTCCATTTATAAATAAGTTTAGATTTTGTAATATTTAAGGCTTTTATCGTTTTAGAAGTCGTTGTAGCAAATTTTATATATTCGTTGATTATATTCACTGGATTTTTCCGAATTGTCCACTTTTCTATTTTGTAATGCTTTATGAGTCTTTTGCTTCTCGTTGAATATAAAATGATTAGCGTTTTGTTTAAAATAAAAAGTATTTTCGATGAAATTCTTCTAATTTACTCGTTTCAAGAAAAATTTCCATATATGATTTTTATACGAAGAACTATTAACTAATCTTTGATTTCATATTCTATTGTAAGAATTAAAATTCTCCGCAAATTTCATATAGCTTACCCTACAGGAAGCATTCTAAAAACGGTGGTCGCTAATACACAGCCATAACCTAAAGATTGCCTTGAAACAAGAAACAGAGGATCATTGTTTGATGTTGACCTCAGTGTCTACTTTTATGCTTATTTACTTATGCTCTATCTCCAATATAAAACACTTCTCCCAATAAATATAGGATACCATAAAACTATATTTTGATATATATTTTAGTTCCGCTGAAATAATAAATAAATCTTTAGGAGTCTAAATTTTTTCTAGAAAAAGGCTTGTTTCAATAGGATGCGTTTCCATCGAAGAAATAATATTGTAAGCAGTTTAGTAGAAGTTTTTTAATTTTTTTTTTATTTACGCTTCTATTTTTCCTAGTGAAAATGTCTAGTGGTTGATTTTACCGGTAATGTGTTAGATCCGTCTGCCAGAGAAGGATCCAAAATTTATTTTACCAAACAGAGTATGGATGGAAACCGAGTCGCAACAAATTTATTTTAGCAAGTGTGTCGCAATCCAAAAAGTTCTGAACCGTCTGCCTTTTACATGTTGCTAATGAATCTTTAATGTCAGTTCACTTTCAACTCATTATTGTCCATTACTTATCACTTTTCTATACAGAATAGCATTCTATTTTCAAAATAAAAATAATATACATTTTAGTTGCCTTGAAAAAAGAAATAAACGTGCTGTTTAAGATTGTTATTTTAACGGAAGAAAGAATAGTTACAAGGGTGACGTTTCTCTCGAAGAAAAACTCTTGTAATTATTTTTTCTAAAATATATTTTTACAGTTTTGATCAGAAACCTGCCAATGATTTTACCAGAAATGTGCGAGGTCCCTAAGGGTGAAAAGGGACTAATTTTATTTGATTGTTATTATTGATTTATAAGCAATTGTGGTTCTACAGAAGGATGCTGCGGATATCATGGGCCGAGCATGTGAGCAATGACGAGGTTTTGGAAAGGATGGAGACGAAAAGAAAATTAATACCGAGCATCAGGAAGAGACAACTAAAGTTCCTAGGATATGCAATGATGAAGGAGAGCTTGGAGAACCTGATACTAACAGGCCAGATAGAGGGAAAAACAGACAGAGGAAAGCAACGGATAACATATTTAAAGGATCTGATCAAGTGGATGACGGAACGAGGGTTGCATGAGAGCGTGCTATGAGCCACCAGGGACAGGGAGATGTGGAAAGCCATGATCGCCTACGTCCTGAAAGAACAGGGCACATAGAAGAAGAAGAAGAAGAAGAAGAAGAAGAAGAAGAAGAAGAAGAAGAAGAAATAGGTGTAAAGAAACTTTAAGACGGATTTGCGGTAAAAGAAACAAACGTAAATACTTTCTTGAAAATAACTTCTTCTACATGAGAATATACGCCCATTGAAAAGTAATATATACTAATTTGTACAACCATCGAGAATAAACACGCATTTAAATCTCATAAATATCGAGGAAATATTTCAATAGAGAACACGAAGTGCAACACTAAAGTCTGAAGCTCATTAAGTTATTTTCCAAAAGCTAAGCAAAGTATTAAGAATTAGGAAAATTTCGTTAGAAACAAAGAAAAAACTTTCAAACTGTTATCTGACATTGAATGCTAGACAATCTGCTCACTGATGAAGAAGAGACCTGAAGCAACAGAAAATAGCTCTACAGAAGGATGCTGAGATTATCATGGACTGAACATGTGACCAACGATGAAGTTTTAGAGAAAATAGAAACGAAAAGAACACCTATACTTAACTCTCTTTCTTGCTTTCTTTCTTCCTTTCTTTCTTTTTTCTTTCTTATTACATTTCTTCCTTCGTTCCATCCTTTCTTCCTTCCTTGCCGCCTTTTTTCTTCTTTGCTGCCTTTCTTTCTTTCTTCTTTTTCTTTTTTCCTTCCTCACTTTCTTTCTTCTTCACTTTCTTCCTCCATTTCTTCCTTCTTTTCTTTTTACCTGTCTTGCTTCTTGTCTTCCTTTCTTTTCTTCCTCTCTTGCTTTCTTTCTCTAGTCTTCATTTTCTCTGGTGTATGAGTGTATATTTCCCTTATTGAATGTGATGTATCCCACCTTATTCAGATTATCTCGCAACCGAATCGCATGTATATTTGTAAGTGCAGTTCGGAATATTTGCATAGAGCGAAGTGAGAAGCAAGACAATAGATAGAAAAAAAACCATTCAACCCTCTTCTGTTATTCTACCTACATCCACACATGTGTGATTTTCACGTCCCTAATATGTAACTAAAACCTTTGGCAGTCCATTTTGCTAATAACCATGTATTCTGTTATTTTAGATTTAATAGCACTTCTTTGCTTTTATCGATTGGAGTTTTGTTTTGAATCTCTTAAAAATACAGCTTTTATGTTACGCTTACTGTTAATGTATTTTGATGGTTCTTCTAGTTCTCTTAGCACCATTTTAAATAAATTAAATAAGTACTTTAAAATGGACATTTTAAAGAAACATACAGAGTCTATCAAAATACTTTTACAATCTTTGGGGTCGGGTTCCTCAAATCAAAACAAGCATAAAATTCCATATAAAAATATATCCACAAATATTTCGCTTTTTAGTGATTAAGTTTAAAGAAAGTTTATGGTAAATAAATAGATGGGTCTGTTACCATGTAGACTAGGTTACATTTGTCATTCGTGTAAATTTGTGACTAGTCTGTCTTCAATGTTTAATGTGTGTTGTAGTGAATTAACTGAGAAGTGTTCCGTTTAACAATGGAAGGATATTCATAGCAAATGAGCATACGGCCGGGCGAATGGTAATGGACTCGAGGCTGCACAGCTGTATCAGATTGGTTTCCAGGCCGATGGCAGCCGACTCATCCAACCTTTGCTGCTGTTTATCATCGCGTTGCTGAGACAAGATCCGTTACACCTCAAATTATGAACCAAGGAAAACTGAGATTCGTTCGTACACCTGATTACGAAGAATATATTCTACAGGCTATTGGTGAGGATCCAGTTATCAACACCCGTCAAGTGACATTAGCAGGTTATACATCTCATAGCACGACATGGATGGTACTAAATTTGGAAAAGATAGAATAAAACATTTACAAAACCAACATTTATGGGTCGATTGGAATCCCAACAGTACAATACAAACTAAACATCAGTATCAATCGACGATTAATGTGTATGCGGAAATTGTAGACTCATACGTTCTTCCAGAACATCTTACAGGAGCTGTCTACAGGGACTTTATTTCATAGTACCGCATCAAGTTATAGGATGCAATGGTAGTTGACTTTTTGGTAGGTCAATATGTTCTCCAGCACATCTTTCATGAGTTGTCTACAGGAACTTCATTTCGAACACACTTACAGGCTTACTACGAGATGTACCCCTGCTAATACGAAGATGCATGTGGTCTATGTATGATAGGTCTCCAGCATATTTTAGTCACATTGCTCACGGTGCACTGGCTGACATTTACCATGAAAGATGAATAAGTAGGGGAGGGCCGTTTTCATGATCAGCGCGTTGCCCAACCTCAATTCTTTTAAATTTTATCTGTGGGGCCAACTAAATCATTTGGTTTATGCAGCAGACATTAATAATGCAGAGACGCTTCATCAACCTGTCATGAGGGCCTGTGAAAACATTCGACACTGTTTGGGGGTATTTGAACGGGTCCGCCAGTCAATGATCCGACGGGTGCATACTTGTATGAAACAAGAGGAGAACATATGTTATGAGTTGCTGTGTTGAGGTACAACACACGTCTTTTGGATATATATATATATAGAGAGAGAGAGAGAGAGAGAGACATTTTACCTTACGGAAAGTTCCGGAGATTAACGAAATGGCATTAACAACCGAAATATTTCATTTATTTATTTGAACATTATTTTCAATCGATACTCGTATTTGAGTAGATATTCTTTTTTTTAATTAAACAATATATTTATAAATTTATTTCTACCTGCCTGATTATTTACGAGAAATTTGTCACGGAAATGTGTGTCATCCGGCAGGATTCGAACCTGCGACTCCTAACAACATTGGGAAAGCCACCACAAATAATCATCTCTACTTTGAAATGTGTCGTAATGTAAACAAATGTAAACAGACAATGTTACAGAAAGTTCTGGAGATTAAAGAAATGGAATTAACAACCGACATATTTATTTCTTTGAATATTATTTTTAATCGATACTCGTATTTGAGTAGATATTTTGTTTTAATTTGTATGTTTTTAATTGTTTCTCGTTCTTCAGAGCTCAATCGAGAATAAAACAAATAAATATGTGTATAATGTATTAAAAAAAAAAACGTTGGTGCGGGTAATACTATCAGTGAATCAGCAACATAAATTACGGACAGGTTACATTTAGACCCATCAACCATTGCTTCTGCCTACACAGGGAAGGTTCCTAACACTTAATATAAAAAGTTTCAAGCACTTTCAAATGATAATTAGAACTCTCTCTTCTGACTATCGCAAATTGGTCTCTGGTAAAAGGGGCACGAGTGATCGTTCGGCAGATCGTCGACTTGGCTGTTCAATAATGTTCTTTACCAATGGTCGCCGAACTTGTGGCCGCTCTCCTCAGCCGACTGCAAACCCCTTCACTATTTTTTCTGGGGCGTGATCGAGGTCAAGACCAACAAGCATGCCCACGATAAGAGAGAGCAACCAACTCTGAAAGCTGGCATCGTGGAGACGTTCGCAGCTATGGACAAGGACATGGTCTCCAAAGCGTGTGAATCATTTCGCGCCCGCTTTGAGATGGTCGTCGCCGCCGCCGGCTGTTACATTAAAAAATAATGTAGTATGTAACTCTAATTGTTGCTAAATAAACTGTCGGGTCTCTGTACATACAACTTTTGTTTTTATTGCCTGTTTCATTTTCTTTTTGTCAAGTGTCGGATTTTGCTGCAACACCCTATATATTGTATTTAGGCTGTAGGTCGGATGAAACATCCCGGAGATAAAGAGTGACATTTAGTTTGTGGGTGTAGCATAGTGAACGAATCGAAATAATCATTTGAAATCATCCGTTTCACAGTGTCGATTCTCAGTTATAATTATTGAGCGCGAAAGCTATAAGCTAACAAAATGACGTCAGTGTGCGAAGAAGAATATTTTTTTTTTTAATCATTTCACCCCGAGCAAGGCGGAAACGCCACTGATGTGCAGGGGGTTACATAAATGTAAAAAGATTAATTAGAAAAGAGTGAGGAGTACAAACTAGTTAGAAAGGAACAATAGAAAGCAGGTGCGATGACAGATACATAGGTGGAGAGAAAGGGAAGGTTATAGAGGGGTGGGGAGAGAGCTAGTGTCCAGTGGTTAGTAGATGAGTATTGACTTTGCATTTAAATTTCTGGAGGTTGTAGCCGTCAGGAAAGCAAGAATACGGGAGCGAGTTCCACAGGCGGGAAGTGCGAGAGAAGAAGCTGCAGGAGTAGAATTGTCGTCTGCATTTGGCTAACCTGACTGTGAATATACCCAACATGACATTCAGTCTGATACATATACATTCAGGTCGGATAATTCAGTTTGTTTGGACAGCCTCTGATTGAGAGTTTCTAAGTATCTAGGTGAGTTTAAACTTAAGAATGAAGCAGAAAAGGTGATCTGTGAGTCTGTCATCTTTCAAACCCAAAAAAAAAAAAAAAAAAAAAACAATTTCAACACAGTCCATGGTGCCCCATGCAGTTCAACCCCTCATGGACACGGATGAACTGCGTTCAAGCCTCTAAATTAAAGGCCTTACTGGTTAAGTAAATCTGTGTCATTGAATATTATTTTTATTAAATACGAGTCGTCAAAAAAATGACAACAAAATATTGTCGCCCCCTGTGCGTGACAGGATATATATATATATATATATATATATATATATATATATATATATATATATACAGTTTTTATAATAGAGTATATATATATATATATATATATATATATATATACAGTTTTTATAATAGAGTATATATATATATATATATATATATATTGTAATTTTGTTATTACAATGGTTTATGAAAGCATTATATCACTACACAAAAAGTTCGTGTTTCAGAACATTATTGTTGAAATGGTGAAAATAATGGTGAAAATAAATTTATTTTAGAAAATACAAAATGAATTCATAGTTATTTACAAAGTTAAACAGGGTGGTTGGAGGAAGTTAAACTATATAATTATGGCTCTACTCGACAACATAATAACTGTAAAAGATTTAAAAAGAGGTACTGTTACAGAGCAAACACGTGACAAGAGCTTTCATAACTGGTAGTAAAATTTAACATCTGGCAGTAAAGCGAATAAACTGAGCTAAGCTACTTCGCTATGTCTCTCTCTCTCTTCCTGCGCGCTAGGAAGCATATATATATATAAGCATTAAACGACCATTATTATAATAGAGAACATAGACCAACAATTCGCCAAAACAAACTCATAATACATTTAATCAATTAGGACCAGAAGAGACAGGATAAATATTTTGCGTGTAGTATCAGGGTATTTAGTATTTATTATCATCATTATTATTCTCTGGTTTTTAGATGTTTCGAACGGCTGGTGATTATTATATCTCAGCTTCTACGCGCAGTTTAGAAACAACACTTTCCTCAGCAGATGTACAGTTCCAAGCAGCCATTCCCAATAATGTCAGGCTACTCCAAGGCGTCCTACGGGACAGAAAGATTCCTGGAAATAGTGCTGAGTGCGTCAACTTTAAAAGAGTTAATTCGAGTTGCTGCTTGGTATATTTCTTCAATTTGTCCTGCCAGGTCTTGTTACCTTTGTATTTTTGCTTGCTCTGATTTCACGATGTTCTTATCACAAGGTACTGCAAAATCTATCAGGATCAATCCATGGGGGCTCTTGTGCACAAGTGTAATATTAAAGCGATATTTGAGCTTGTCAGTTAAGACGTGGTAGCCCCCATTATTATTATTATTATTATTATTATTATTATTATTATTATTTCAGGTGGCATCTGTTGGCTTCACCGGAGCAAGGACGGCATCTGCAGTAGTACTTATCAGCTGAACATGTCCCAGGAACAATGTTGCCAAGTTCAACTCTCTTATCATCCGTTCACGTATTGGACTCCGGACAACCTACAATTCAGCGAATTGGTGCGAGCGCATGCCCTCTATGGTGGTGTACCCGGCTGTGTCAGCTGTCGAAGTAAGTTAACAATCTTTCACCTTTATCTCTCTCTCTCTCTCTCTCTCCCTCCCTCTCTCTCCCTCCCTCTCTCTCTCTCTCTCTCTCACACACACACACACACACATAGATTTTTCTATTTCCTTTTTTTACAGTTAGGTTCATTTTTACAAGGCCAGAGAGCCACTCGATGGAGTGGTTTACAAAATAAGTGGTACGGTTTATGTTGATAGGTGATAAGACTAGGTTTATCCATTAGTCTTGAACAGCTTAAGATTGTAGTGATCGAGGAAACATCCTCTTGTGAGTTCCACGGAGCTGCGGAACAAGCCTCTCAGGTGGAACTCACCAGTGGAGTACAGAGGGAACGAGAGCGGCTTGCTACAATGTGAGTGGCATGATGGGTGCTAGCCGTGAAGGTTATAACTAGCAGAGCCAGGGAATACTGTTCTTCCGAGCACTTTTCATGGATAAGAGCAGTGAGAGGCTTGGTACATCCTGTCTGTAAGAGAGGAGATAGAGCGTGGAAAATAATTTGTCACCCACAAGGATGCGGAAATGTTTTGGACTCTATCGAGATTGGAAAGTGAGGACTGGGCAGCTCATATTGAAATAGTGGTTGCGGTGAGCGATAGCTGCAGCACATTCAGGGGTGAACCAGGGCTGGGTGCTTGGTTTTTGTCGGAACTTGTTTTGGGGCATAAGATTCTCCATTCCAAAAAGGATCCATTCAGAGACGAAGGAAGCAGTTTTGGAACAGCATGCTTAAAGAAGATTGAGAGAAGAGCTTCCACCTATTAAGGTCTCATACTGACGCAGTGGATGTGCGTGGTGGTCCAGTGGATATCGGCTCGGAACAAGAAATCGGAGAGCCGAGTTCGAGTTCCAATTGAATTCATTGCATTCATTTACGCGCAAATACCCTTGGGAAAGGTATTAATCCGTCTCTTCCTTCCAGTTATGGGTTAAATAACATGACAGATTGGGTTCTATAGCCTTGGCTGGCAACCAGTCTACCACAGAAAGCAATGGCAACCTACTGCGGGATAATGTTCTGCCCAGTCAGTCATGTCTCTTTTGAGACATGATCGCCCAAGCGTGTATCACGTATGGCACTTAACTGACTGACTGACGCAGTCAGCCTTCGTGTAGCGAAAAAATCGTTGTACGGAACGATAAATCAGAAGATACCTTTGGCTTGGCATCAATTTGGAAACAGACTAGGGAATGATGTGACGTGCCCTGTTAAAATTTTGAAAAGCATTTGTCAAGGCATTTTTCATTTTGTGAGGAAAAGATCGAGGAGTTACGCCTGATGTTCCGTCTCGTCATGGGCACATGTGGGTACATTGATGACGTAGGCGACTTAATAGACGGTAGTCTTTGTAATGCCAACCTTCTTTCTCAATATTTTTCAAGTGGACTAACCACTGTTTGTGGTGGATATTGAAATCACTACAGATATGTAAGCTAAATCAGAGAAATTCGGTGTGAATATTATCAATCGTCTCAGATATTCATTCGAAAATTAGTGTCCTGTCGTCCTGAGGGAGATAGAGAGCGAAGACGGATGTGATACTATGGATAGGTCCCACACGAAAGCACATAATTGGGAGATCAGGGTCCTCGTTTTCTTTTCCTTCTTTTTTTTTTTTTTTTTCATCATTGCCACTGAGAAACATGTCGATTTAAGCGGTCCTGTTTGACTATTAGGTGTAAGTAGCCCGGAACTGCGAGCTCCTGCAATGATATTGAGGCATGGATACATGTTACAGGCAGTTTGATTTCAAGTATCCACAATTCCACTTCTGGAAAGTTGGAACACTGACACCTCGAGATGGTATACCTGAGGGTCTGCATATATTTTTGTCTCTTCTCTGCTTGTATTACATCTGTTTTCTATCATGATGTTTACCTCTTCCTAATTTCTCTAACTTTTTATTCTTCCACTATCTATCTATCTATCTATCTATCTATCTATCTATCTATCATATCTATTTCAGTCTGTTCATATCTATCTATCTATCTATCTATCTATCTATCTATCTATCTATCTATCTATTTCAGTCTGTTCATATCTATCTATCTATCTATCTATCTATCTATCTATCTATCTATCTAATTCTTTCATTTCTCTATCTCGTTTCTTTTACTTATTTCTACGTTTTAACTGGTGCTTCTTTTTCTACTCTTGCCTCACTCTTCTTCTTGCCATTCATATCTCCCTCTATCTTTTTCCCTTACACACAAACTCTCTCTCTCTCTTTCCTTCTTCCTTTTTATCTTTCTCTTTCTCCTTTCTCTCTCTCTCCTCTCTCTCTCTCTCTCTCTCACACACACACACAACTGTTTTTCTTCTCTCTTTGTCTCCTCGTATTCTCCCAGCATTTATTTTACTTTTATCTCCCTCTTTCTTTATCTTTCTGTTTCTGAGTACCTCTTCCTCTATTTTGCTCATCTACTCCATCTGCCTCGTTTATTTTTCTGTTTCTTTCTTTTTACTCTCATTCATTTCCCTGTGTGTATTCTCTTATGTGATTTCTATCTGTCTCCATTCATTATTTAACTCATAATCTTTCTCTCTCTTTCCCTCTCTCTCTCTCTTTCTCTCTCTCTCTTTCTCTCTCTCTCTCTCTCTCTGTTTCTGTTTCAGCTTTCTACATCTTAAATTTTTTCAAACAGTCCATTGATTGGTAGGAGACAGAAAACTATGCCAAGACATGGAACGGAATACAAAAAATTACTACTCAAGGAAATAAGGAGCAAATGTAGACAGGCTAAAGAGGAATGGATCAACAAGAAATGTGCTGAAGGAGACAGATTGGGCAAGACTAAAAAAGGAGAAATGCATGAAGAAATAAGAGAACTGACACGGCAAAAACATGCTCATCAACAGGATGTATAAAATCCAAGGGTTGAATGATCATATTGGAGAAAGAGGAAATACTCTAGCGATGGGAAGAATATATAAAAGATCTTTTCCACGACAAGAGAGAAAGCAACCAAATGGAAAAAAAAATACCAGATGCTGACGGACCGAAAATATTAAAATCCAAAGCGAAAGTTGCAATGTCCAAACTGAATAGGAACAAAGCAGCTGGACCAAACGGCATTGCAATAAAGATGTTAACAGCCTAAGAAGATTTTGTTATAAAGATAATAACGCAAATAATAAATGAAATCTGCAACAGTAGTGTAATACCAGATGACGTAAGCAAATCATAGCTCTGCTTAAGAAGCCAGGTGCAATCGAATGCGAACTCCACCGAACAATCAGTTTGATGAGACACATAACGAAACTCACTGTCCGAATCCTGATGAATTGATCGCGAAGCAGAATCAGACCGGAAATAAGATAAGGACAGTGCTGTTTTGTCAAGGACACTACAACAAGGAATGCGATATTTATGCTTTGGATGCTATCAAATGAAAAAGGAAGTTTACAAATGTTTTGTAGACTATGCCAAAGCGTTTGACAAAGTACGCCGCAAAGAACTTATAGAAATGCTCCGCAACCTCGATATATTTGGCAAAGACCTAAAAAGAATCAAGAATCTCTACTGGCAGCACACCGCCTGCCTACTAACAGGAAACGAATTCAGCAGTTTTACAAAGATAGAAAGGGGCGTAAGACAAAGATGTGTCTTTTCACCAGATCTATTCAACTTGTACAGCAAGACTGTTCTGAGAACGCTAGAAGTTATGCCAGGATTCGTCATTAGTAGTTACAATCTGAACAACATAAGATACGCAGATGATACAGTGCTGATAGCAGACACGGAATGGAAACTACAAGAACTCCTAAAAATGTAGATGAACAAAGTCGAAAGAAAGGTCTACAAATAAACTACAAGAAAAACGAATGTATGGTCATCAGCAAACGGAGGAGCCCAAAATGTCAATTACAGGTTGAGAGATTCGGAAAAAATCTGACCTCTGAGCATTTAGCCACAGTTTAAGAAGTAATTAGAACCAAAAATGTTTCACTATTCCTGCATACATCTTTCTAATCAGGTTTCACGTCGTGTGGGTAAATTTTCCAAGCCGTCCTTCCTTGCGTTCTGGAAGTATAATTAATGTACTGATTATTTCTGTGATTGATTGCAGGTAAATAAAACTGTGGAATGTGAAACGTCGAATAAGACGTGACTACTGTATCGTGAATAATTCTTTCATGAGAATAAACTGAAATGTATTGTGCCTGACGACGAATGGTTGCAGATTCAAAGAGCCCCATTGCTTTAAACGTCTATTAATGATTCACATTCACCCCAAATGTAGAATTCACATATCCTATTCATCGCATTAAACTTCTTTTAGGGACTCACGTCTACTCAAAATCTCAAGTAGAATTTATATATACGACCCATCGCTTTAAATTTATATTATGGACTCACGTTCCCCCAAAATCTCGAGTGGAACTCATATATACGATCCATCGATTTAAGCCTCTATTAGGGACTCACATTCACCCAGATCTCAAGTGAAACCTATATATACGACCCGTCGCTTATCTTAGGTGGTCACATTCAACTTAGATTTCAAATGAAACTCATATACACGATTCAATGCTTCAAAATATCTATTAGAGACTCACATTCACTCAGATCTCAGTGAAAGTCATGTATACGATCCATCTTAAAAGATGCTGTAAAATTATACCACCCAGAAAGTACATGGTTCCTCCTGTTCTGCTTTATCTTTACAAGAGAGATCAGATCAAAAATAGTCTTCCTGATATATATATATATATATATATATATATATATATATATAGGAACTACCTAATCTTCATTGTCTAGCCTTGAATTCCAAAAGCTTCTCAGTAGCTTTTTGGGCGAGGAATTATTTGCCAACTTACAACCACTTTGACACATTTAAAATTCGCCAGCCTCTCACTACTCTATTGCTATTTCCACGAAAACGTCTTTTAGTTGCACCAGTTCAGATATTTCTGACTAAGACCCGCCATACCATTTCCACGAGAACAAATCATCCCCATTCACTTTGTATTCCAAAGGAAAATGTTCTGTTCAGATAGCTCCATTCACAGAACAAACACTTTGGGGAACAAACTCCCGAGAGGATGCCTCCACGACCGCAACAATTTTAACGTCTTCAAGTCTAAGTTCAATCATTATATATCCTACCGATCCTCATAAGTTGCACTATTTACCTCATCCATTTATGTCCATAAAACAACTTCATTCAGTAACGCAATCTTGAGTGGCTCACGGGTCATGTATTAGGTGGAGAACTGTGTTGAAAAAAGATGAATGTTTTTTACGCGTGAACAACCTATTTCTATTAGTTCTTGGACTTCCTTTAAATCTATAGGGGGGCGTCTTTGACAGAAATGGACAACTGAGTTTATCAACACATTTATAAGAGAAGAACTGCTAACAGATAAGCAAGAACAAGACGATATGTTAATTAAAACTTTGCAAAGAAAATACAAGCCTAGAGAGCCAATAAGAATAGAGGACTACTGTAAAAATGTTATGATAATGAGGTGTGTGTAATACAAATGAAAGAGGAGTAGGGAGTGAATATGAAGAGAACGATTGACCTCTGACTTGAAGAGGCTAAATTGTACCGTTCAGGGAAACAGAGATGTGGGTGTCTCAACCAAGTAACAATTCTTGGAAAAAGTAATCTGAGTGGAATTATTCTTTATATTTGTATTATATAGGAAATCAGGGTGATTCGACATCGTGGAAGTAACAAGGCAGATTCAAGCTTTAGAGTATCAATAAGATTGCGATTTAAAGCCTGAAGGGTGGAGGCTGCAGAGTGAAGAATATGTTTTCCCCAAGAATTTAGAAGGAACCCTAAACGCAATCCTAAACAAGAATCAAGTGTTAAATCTCTACTCTTATTCAAAACAACCGAAGCGTATATATATATATATGGTTTTTGAATGCTACCAAGGCAGGAAAAGCATCCCCAGCTCAGATATGGCCATAATAATACTCCATTTTTGAGGCTTGTAAACAAAAAATATAGCAAAAGAAATCAAGTATTTTCTTTAGTGTTACAATGAATCAACTATTTTCCTAGTATTTCTATTTCTCTCATTATGGGAGTGCTATTACTGCTTATTATGGGAATGCAGGTTCGATTCTTGCCGAGAGATATATTTAAATTAATAACGCTTTCAACAATCTCTTTCTTTCTCTCTCTCTTTCTATATATTTATATGCAAATATATACACTACCGGTCATAATTATTAGGCCACCCCAGTGTCTTAAAAGTTATGTATTTCATACTATTTTTTTTGCCAAGTGAATAATTGTAAATGAAAATAGAATGTTCCTTGTATCAATACTGCACAATAACATGCGCATCAAATGAATTTACAAATATT
>JBBBDQ010001725.1:1052500-1102500 GCA_037127315.1 Ascarosepion bandense | reverse complement strand
GATAATGTCTCGACTCTGAGACACGGAGCTTATGACTACGGATTATATATATATATATGTGTGTGTGTGTGTGTGTGTGTGTGTGTGTGTGTGTGTGTGTGTGACGGCGCCATTCATAGAATATTTGCATATCACTGGAGGCAACTTTTATTGTTTTCGAATAATCCATATTAAGAGTGTTGAATCCTAGAGATTAATATGACATTTTTCCTTTAGCATTTGATCTCATAGTTAATAAACTATTTTTGTAATCACATTACTGACTGTTTTTAATTAATTGTTCTATTATTTATTTATTGCAATATTTTCTTTCTTTCTTTTTCAGCTTCCTGTAAAAACGTAAGGTGTGGTCCAAGCAAGACTTGCCGTATGCGCGGCAATCAACCCCGTTGTATTTGCTCACCTGACTGCACGCCTCCTGTTCGTTTCCGAAGGTACAGGG
Organism: Ascarosepion bandense; assembly: GCA_037127315.1. Classification (NCBI taxonomy): domain Eukaryota; kingdom Metazoa; phylum Mollusca; class Cephalopoda; order Sepiida; family Sepiidae; genus Ascarosepion; species Ascarosepion bandense. The sequence goes on along the minus strand of JBBBDQ010001725.1, from coordinate 1,102,058 downwards.
GTAAAATATGCGGTTCAGACAGCCAAGAATATCGCAATTATTGCAGTTTGTTAAAACATAATTGTCGTCACAGAAAGTCAGTCAGTCCTGCCTATTTTGGATCGTGTAAAAGTATGATATTTTTTCTTTTACTATTTTATTTAAATTTTTCTTTGCTCCACTAATATTTTCCCGTCTTACTTTTTAAAATAATTATTAAATTAAATTATTACTATTATTATTATCATTATTATTATTGTTATCATTATTATTATTATTATCTGACTTTGAATCTCGCCTTCAGTCACTTTCTCACCGATGGGATGTGGCTTCCCTCTGTCTTTTCTACAAATATTTTCATGGCTTCTACTCTGATGAGCTTCTTTCCTTGGTGCCTCGACCACATGAATTTACTTGTGCTACTAGATTGGCATCAAGGTCCCACCCTTTACTGTCAAACTGGTCAAATATAATCACCACTTCTGCTTCAACAGTTTCTTTTCACGCACTTCTAAGTTGTGGAACTCTCTTCTGTATATTTGTTTCCCTAAAAAAAATTAAATGTCAATGTCAATTTCGATCTTCTACCTCACTAAATCCCACCCCGCTCCCTAAATCCTGTCAACCTCTCATTCTTTCTCCGGCATCCCCTATACACTGTTTTTTTTTTTTTCTTCTTTCTCTGTCACTCCCTGTGCACCAATGGCAGTCTGGGGTGAAAAGATTATGAACAAATATATATAAATCTTAGTGCTTCATTATATACGAAAGAATTGCAAATGCGATAAACAATATACTTGTAGCGTTTTTGGCAGGGTTTTTAGTGTGGGCTACATTTGAAAACCAACCAATTTTGAATTGACTTATTCTCTGATTATTAGCCGAAGTAACACCAACTCATTTTAAAAATGACCCAAATAGTCACAATTAGCACAACTCAAAATTTAGTAGAGCTTGGATTGGGTTTTGTTTGACCTCTGGCTCTTGAGGCACAGTCATACAGGGACCCGACAATATTTTTCGGACACTTTAGTATTCGACTTTCCGAGTACCATAGAGTGGCGAAATTCCTTCAATAGAATAGCATAAACATATAAAGACAATACCTGTAATAAAAATGGAAGAAAATCGATTAGGTAAGGAAAATTATTTATTTTTCATCATTTTTTACAAAACACACGCGACATTTTTTTTCGGACATCGTTGAAAAACTGTTAATAGTCTGTAATATCACCTTTCTTCTCAATAACTTTTATCAATCTCTCTTCATAATAATCAAACATATGCACAATAACATCTCTACGTGTTTCTATTAGTTGTTTTTTGGCATCTAGTATCCGTTCTCATAGTTTCGTTATTTCAGGTCCATCATAGACAAGTTGCGCAAGCATTTCCCAAACATTTTCTATTAAATTTAGATCTGGGCTTTTTGCAGGCCAATCCAAAGTAGTCATATTCACTTTAGCCATCCATTCTTTCATGAGTTTTGACACATGGATGCTGCAATTGTCTTGCTGTAGAACGAAATCATTCCCTATCTCTCTTCTTATCCTTGGTAGAGCTTTCTCGTCCAGCAACTGTTTGTAGCTTTCGCTGTTCTGTCGTCCTTTCAGCCACCCCAACCATATATTTCCATTAGCAAAGATCATACCCCAAACCATAACTTCTCCTCCTCCCATCTGTCGTTTGTTCAGTACAGCAGGCTCACCCCTTCTCTACCAAGTACACCATCCATCGGGCCCATCAAACTTGAAACGCTTCTATCAGTAAATATAACCTTCTTAAAGTCAACATGCTTTGTTCACCACCTTTTAGCACACTCCAGTCTTGCTCCTTTGTGTTTCTTTGTTAGTGTAATTTTTTTCTTAGCCTTTGCATACTTCAAACCAATCCTATGCAGCGTTCTTTGTACTGTTCGGACGTTTACATCCAATTCACATTTTTCCTTCACTTTTCTTGCTGTAACTTTTTCTCCAGATGTCAAAAGCTGTATCACAGTCCTCTTCATTCTCCTTTCAGTCCTCTTGCCAATTGATCTTTTCGGTCCTCTCTTCTTTTTCCGCTCGGAGTTTGCCTTCAGCATGTATTCGACCGTTGATTTCGACAGCTTCAAATCCATGGCGATCCTTCTGATGCTGAGGCCATCATCCCGCTTCTTCCGTGCCAAACAAACGACTTCTTTTGAATGCATTTTACCTCATTAAACTTAATTCTTTTGCCAGTAAAATAGAACAGATAATTGGTTCTAATGATGACAGCTAAGTGTACAAGCAGAAAATTTGCATACAGCAACATATACATGAACTTAGCTCTTAATATAATAGGATTTTTTATCATGTCCGAAAAATAGTGTCGCGCAAGTTTTCGCAAAAATCACAAAAAACTAAAATTATCAAAGCCAAACTAAAAAAAATGATTACACTAGTAGTGGAAATTCACTTCCCAACTACGTACTTACAATCTCAAAAGTTTTTGGCACTAGTAACCACCTTGAAGTACTTTTTTCAAAGTGTCGGAAAAATATTGTCGGGCCCCTGTATTAGCATCATTTTTAGGAGGAAGTGAGATGGAGACGATCAAGGGAACGCATGCCAATTAGTACTTAGTTTTTCACCACGTGCTTGCTTGCCTTACTAAAAAGTCTAGGTGTAGAGGGTCGGGTTGACACTAAAATTCTAGCGAATGAGGAAGGAGGATTTGGAAAGTTTGACACTCACATGATATATGGAAGGCAAAAGAGGGAAAAGAGGTGGCGGACCACCTACCTGATTATTTTATGTAAATGAATGGTGGAAGGTGGGTGACAAAAAGACAAATGTTACTAAAAGCTACAAAGGAGAATTGTTCGCAGATAGCCATGATCTCTCGCCACTTAAAAGGACATGGTTTATGAAAAAAAAAGATACGATCTGTGTATAACTCAATAGGGAATTTGTTGTCAACATCTCTCCAGTATACATTCACTTTCGCACAAATACTCTTGTAAAAGATATGATTCTATCACTTTTAACTGCGGGTTAAATAGTAGAACTTGAATCTAGAAAAATCATTGTTATTCAATCAAATTGTATTAATTCAATATTCACTAGAAAAAAAAATTCTTACAATCCTAAAATTACAAAAAAAAGAAAGGTTTTGGCTTTAAATAACCTGCAATGGGCTGATATGCCACAAGAAAAAATGCAATCTTCAGCGCATAGAAGAAACATTGGTAATCTTCAGTGCGTTGAAAACTTGTCTACTATTTTTGGTGGCGGATGTGCGTTGTGGTACAATGGATATCGACTCGGAACAACAAATTGGAAATCCGAGTTCGAATTCAAGTTGAATTCTTCGCATTCACTTACGCACAAATACTCTTGGGAAAGATATTAATCTGTCTCTTCTCTCCTAGTTATGGATTAAATAACAGGACAGGTTGGGTTCTATAGCCTTGGCTGGCAATCAGTCTACCACAGAAAGCAATGGCAACTTACTGCGGGATAATCTTCTACCTAGTCAGTCATGTCTCTTTCAAGACATGATCGCCTAAAGCGTGTATCATGTATGGCACTTAACTGACTTATGGGTGGCAGTTCTTGAAGATGGCGTAGATAAAATCTAAGCGGTCTAATAAACCTCCTCATATTTCGACCCCCTAATTACTTCCATGTTATCTATATTCACTTTCACCTCGTTTTCGTTTTGAATGAATCCCAAAAATTTGGTTTCCTCTTTCAGGATCTGGCATTTTGCTAAGTCTAATTTTAACCAATCTTCCTTCAATATGTCGAACACGGCCTGCAAATGTTGCAAATGTACCTCGGCATCTTTTGAGAAAACAAAAATATCGTCACGGTCAACTATGGCGTATCCTTCCAACCCACTCAAATACTATCATTATGAACTACTGTAAAATTCCGAGTGCATTTGCTAACCTGAAAGGCATTTTTATCGTTTTATACAAGTCTACATAACATAAAGAGGCAGTCTTCTCTGTTACTGCCTCTTTTAATAGCACCTGCCAGTATCCCGATTGCAAATCGAGGGTGGAGAAGCAAAACATAGCAAAACTGGTATATCGTTAATCATTGGCAGTAGGTAGGCAAGGTGTTTGATGACGTTTAGAAACCATGTTTTGAAAGAGGACGATAATGCGACACCGAAATCCGAAGGCACGTTTGGATAACGAAGATTGTCTGTTTCTTAATACTTTGCTTAGCTTTTGAAAGTTAACTGTCACTATCCCAATGTGACTTTGGATTTCAATGTTGCATTGTCCGTCCTCTGATTAAACACTTCACATATATTTAAATTGTTGTACTTGTCTGGTATTCGTATCTCCAATTTGTAATTTGCATGTTTGGCTGCCCCTTTTGCTAACCATTATAATGGGCAATCGATTTATCAATATCATCTCTCCGGTCAATCGTTATCTTCTGTCTTCTTATTTCCTGCTCTTTTATTATCTACCTCGTTAATAATGTTTGTTTTCTCATACTTTCTAACACTTAGTAACCCCTTCCGTCTTTGGGACTCTGTTGTTGCTTTACTCTGTCTTTTCTACAAGTATTTTCATGGCAACTGTTTTGACTAGCTTTTTTCCTGGTTCCCCGACCACGTGTATTTACGCGTGCTACTAGACTGGCATTAAGGTCCCACTCATTTACCGTCAAAATAGTTAAATGTAACCGTCTCTTTTACTCTAATAGTTTCTTTGCTCCCACTTCGCATTTATAAAACTTACTTCCATTTGCTTGCTTCCCTGATAGCTACAATCTCCAAAAGTTTAAACTCAACGTTAATTGCCATCTTTTATCTACTTCGTTCCCATTCATCTCTTATCTTTTTTTCGACATCTCCGGTTTCTTTTTTATTCTCTCATTGTAACCCCCTACTTGGGGTTAAATAATTATAAAAAAAAATTGCCTTGCTTGAGATGAAAATATTAAAAAATTTTAGCCATCTCAGCAATCTTTTCTTTAATTTTTTATTAAATCAAAAATTTCCACTTTTCAATTTTCTCTCTTAGAACAAATATCTTCTAGCCTTTTTTTTTTTTTTTTTAGTGTATCCGAAATGCAAGAACCCCACCTCACGCACCTTGAGACTCTTATTAAATATAACGTTTGAAATCCTTTCTGGGTTTGAGTTCGAGTAAATGAAAGTTGAATATAAGCGAGACAAATGTAACGCTTCACGACAATTTGTCTAAATATATAACTGTATCTCCCTTTTCTTCTTTATAAATGCAATGTCGTGTTTCTGATGTCAATTTATTTACGCATTGTTTAGAATCTATGTCCACTCTTCACTTAACAATCTTACATGTTTACGGACCAGCTATAAAATCTCATAAGATAAAATTGTTTTTACTATTGTACATTATGTGAAAACTATGACCGTTATTGTTTTCTATTTCTTCAAAATGAATTTAAAAAATGATTAAAATAAATAATTTGAAAAATAGATAAAAAATATACTTGTACTATATTGACAACATATAAACCTATGTTATGTATACACAGCTGATTTTCGAATTTGTTTCTTACTTTTAATATTCGGTTGAGACACAGTGTAATAATGGATAGCGGTTTGGATTGAGTAATCGTAGCGCCGAGTTCAAATTCCAGTCGAGTCCGTTTCATTCACTTACGTGCAAATACCCTCGTAAAAGTTATGAATCAAACACATTCTCCTCCACTCCAATTATAAAATAAATAGCAAGACAATGGGTCCTATAGCTTTGGGTGTCAACCGCTCTAAGAGAGGGGAAACTCTGGATAAAAAACCTCCAACCCAATTAGCCAGGCATGATGAGTACGGCTACGCCTCTGAAGACATGGTCAGTCAGGTAGGGGTTCCAGCATTGAGGTAGAGGGCCCTGGATTTGGATCTGTTCTAATGAGGTTTCATTCCTGGCATCTTTTGTTTACCTTTAATTTCGTTCCGCCACTCTACTGTATAATAATTTAGAAAACATTAGAAATGTTACAAACGGTGCGCTAGTTATATTAAAACTTTCTGAAAGCTGGTTGACAAAACATTACACGTGTAATGTGCTTGAAATAGCGGCCCGATTCACTTAACGACAAGCTCGTTTAGCGACTAGATTTTTTTCTTTGCTAAAAAAGCAAAGAAAAAGCAGAAAACCGGTGGTTAAGCAGAAAACATATTTATTATATTTTATATTTTATGTATGCATTCTTTTGTGAATTTCTTTTTCTGCTTAACCGGTGGTTAAGCAGAAAACATATTTATTATATTTTATATTTTATGTATGCATTCTTTTGTGAATTTGTCTTAAATGGCGGCCCGATTCACTTAGCGACAAGCTTGTTTAGTGATTAATCTTTTTTTTTTCAATAGGAATCCAGTCGTTAAGCAGGAAACGTATTTATTACATTTTATTTTATTTTATATATGCAACTCTTTTTCAGATTCGTGTAAGAACGTAAAGTGTTACGGTTTAGGAAAGCGATGCTTGGAAGATCGTACAACCTTGCCCCACTGTGTCTACTGCAACCAAAGGTGCGAGGGGTCGGTGAGAAACTCGCGGGTCTTGTGTGATGAATATGGCAACACCCATCAAAGCTTTTGTCACCTTATTGCTGCGGCTTGTCGCCTTGGACAAAGCATTCGACTGGCCTATTATGGCAGGTGCAGGGGTAAGTAAATCAACTTCAGTTTATAGCAGTGGTTCCCAATTTTTTTGTTGTTCTGTACTGCTTGGCATTTTTATAGATTCCTGTCTACCCCTACAACGTGAGAATGAAAAAGAAAAACAATGAAAGTTATTTTTTGTATTTTATTATTAAGTATTTTTGAGTCAACAACTCATAAGTTGAATTAAACGCAGGTAATTTAAAAAATAGTTTGATCCTTCATCCGTATTTTTAAGGAATACTGACATTTCGCTCTACTCTTGATATAACTTAATTAAAAGCTTTGCTTACTAAAAAAAAATTAAAATTGAAAAAAATAATTTGTGCAATCTGGATAGAGATTACATCATGTCTTGTATAGAAGTGGTTATTCACTCAGTCAATTTTTTCCCTGAAGAGTACAAAGGTTCCGCTTAGGGTACATGTATCCCAGTTTTGAAACCCTGGTTTATAGCAAACAAATAGAATCACATGTGCATTGAGATGTGACAAGTAGTTGTTTTTTTTTTAATTTTTAGCGTTGTTATCTATAACAGTGTGAGAAATGAGAAAATAAATCTTAATTTAGGAGATTATAATGATAATTTCTTTAACTATATTCCAAAATGTAACTTGAACAAATGTACAACATAAAACATGGATATCACTGCCTCTAGTAATAATGTGTACACAAACATGTATATACACAAAAGCTGAGTATTATCTACCATGTATTCAACTGTGAAAGTAGAATAACATGTATCATATTATTATTACTTCAAAGTTCCCAAGAAAATTAAATTTCGACATTAAATAATACATAAGGAGTTGATCTGGCGTTAAATAAAGAAAATCAATGTATCAAATTATTTATCTCATTGACCAACTCCAGAGTTTCACGTAACAACTTTCACCACAATCAGAGCGTCCGATAATACTCTTGAATTCTTACTGGATATCATATTTATACTAAAACAAAACAAACACCGACAGCAAAATTAATTCGAGCATTCATAGCATTTCCTATTGATTATTTTTATTTTTTGACATGAATGTCACGTAACCTTAGAAATAAATTAGATTTTCGTAATTTGACGTATTTTTATAAGTGCCATTAAGTTTGTTTTCTATTTATAATGATCTTTACTCTGCATAAGCATACATTGTAGAGTGTAAACCCTTCTTCTTTTATGTGCCGTGTCTCTTCAGGACGTAGGCGATCAAGGCCCTTCACATCTTTCTGTCCCTTGTAGACCTTAATAAGTTCTGTCTTTTTGTTATTTCTCTCAAACCCTGTTCTACCATTCATTTACTGAAGCTATCCCTATTTCCCTCAATCTATCCTGTGAATATCATATTTTCTAAGCCCTCTTTCCTCATTGCGTGCCCCAGATAACCTCAATTGCCCTTTCCTGGTGTTAAGTTTCCTTTTTGTTCCCATTCTCTCCAAAACGTCGTCATTGCTCACATTTTCGGCCCAAGCTACCCTTAGTATCTTTCTGTAGAACAACATTTCTGTTGCTTCAGGTCTCTTTTTCATCTTTGCGGAGGTTGCCTTGCATTAGCTGCCATACAGGAAGGCAGATATCACATAATAGTTCAGTACTATTTTATTCGTTTCTAACAGAGTTTTTCCTGTCTCTTAATACACTGCATAACTTTTGGAATGCATCCTTGGCCATCCCAATACGTCTTTGGATCTGTGTTTCACTTTCCTTCTGTTAGAACAGTTCCCAGATTTTAAAATTTCTCTACAGGCTTGATTTTAGTGTCTACTGTCTGTGATTTACCTTTTGGTTTCATATTGGTGTTGCCCATATACCAATATCAGACCAAAATACGAGGATCAGTGAAACAATGAGACAGAATCGTATCTATTAATTATGGCTGTAGTCATATTAGGATGTGCCTTGTGGTCCAGTGGATATCGGCTCGGAACGTGAAACCGAGTGAGCCGAGTTCGAATTCCAGTTTAATCCATTGCATTCACTTACGCGCAAATACCCTTGGGAAAGGTATTAATCCGTCTCTTCCTTCCAGTTATGGGCTAAATAGCAGGACAGATTGGGTTCTATAGCCTTGGTCCTCAACCAGTCTACCGCAGAAAGCAATGGCAACCTACTGCGGGATAATCTTCTGCCCAGTCAGTCATGTCTCGAAAGAGACATGATCGCCGAAGCGTGTATCACGTATGGCACTTAACTGACTGACTGATCTGTGATTGACCTTTTGGTTTCATATTGGTGTTGCCCATATACCAATATAAGACCAAATTACGAGGATCAGTGAAACAATGAGACAGAATTGTATCTATTAATTATGGCCGTAGTTATGTAAAGATCCTGATATAAGCTTAAAAAAAAACGACTCTCTAAATGAATGCCTTTAGATTATTCTGTCTAGTCAGAGTTCCGGTAACAAGCCTCACTTAATTTGCACTTAGATTAGAATACTTGATTTATCAATCAGTAAGACGCCTATCAATCGCTGACGAACTCATAGTAAGAACAACTATTTTTAATAGAATGACCTTTGGCACCAATGAACAAAATAAGTAGGTGCGCCTGCTCTTTGTCTGTAAAATTATGACGTCATCAGATTGGCAAAGGCATAAGTTTTCATTAATAAACAATAGAGATGAACTGATATATCTCTGTGGTTTCCTGTTTACATTATATGATGGTATATTTTTAAATGTTATAATTGTTACTATTTATTCATTATTTTATTAACAGTTCAAGGCTGAAAAATTAATATTACAAAATATATTGCATTATTTGCCTTTTTACGTATTAAAATTGTATATATATATATATATGACTAATCAACAATAAGCTACCCGGGTTTCAACCGTGCCTGACGATACCTAAGGGTTAAAAACCCGTGTAGTTTGATGCTGATTCCTTATTTAGTGAGTTTATTTTCGCTCCACTTTCTTCTGATCGTATTGAGCATATTTGTATTTTGTCATACCTCTGAAAGCGGTTATTTACTGTCTTTCTCTGCAATATTTGCACACACACACACACACACACACACACACACACACACACACACACACACACATATATATATATATATATATATATATATTAATGCAGGTTTCATTGAATAATATAGACAAGTTTTGTCTATTAATTTTGTGTAGGATACGTTCATACCATCTGATATACTTGATGGTAATATCGTTGAAAGACAACAAAAAATCACAGTAATTGTTGATTTTTTTTATCGGGTCTAAGCTTTCGGCTCACATAAGCCATTATCAAAGAATAAACATAGAACATTTAAGTTATTAACAATAAAGAGAATTAAATTGAAAATATAAGTCCATCCCTACCGTGGCGGATGGCCAAAGACAGTGACAAAATAGTGGCGTTGTGGTCCCTGATCTGATTACAGGCATTTGAGTACGTTATTGGAAATATCAAAATTGATTGTATTCAAACCAGGTTTAAATTGTTTAATTATATATATATATATATATATATATATATATATACAAAAAATCTAAACGTAAGCCAAAACTTACCGCGGTTTCACACTACGGTTCTTCAGGGCATATCGAGCACTTTATTAAGGTTTCGTCTCGGGATTTTTTTCTTTCTAACGGGTACTCGACGTTCTGTACTTGTACGCCGTTTGTTTCTTTTTTTCATCCCCCACCTTTGCCCTAAGAAGAAGTTCTCTTCTGGGTGTTCAAGACGATTAAATTATAGTTAAGTTAGTTTCTTACAAGTTTACAATTGGTGTTAGTTTCACTGTGATTATTATAATTATAATTATTATATATATATATATATATATATATATATATATATATATATATATATATATAATCGTTGGTGTCGGTTAGGTTTTAAATCAGCCTACTCTAAATAGATCTCTTTTTTTTTTCTCCCTCTACTTGACTCGACATCAGCTGATTTAAAATCTAACAGACACCAATGACTCTTTTATACAGGTGTCCCCGAATAATCGACATAATCTAGTTGCCTTATAACATGGCCAATTTTCGCTCAAATGATCTCACATTTTGACAAGATGTGTAATAACTAAGTTGACTGTGCAGTTTATTTCAATGATAATCTACCAAGAACATAGATCGAGCGTGCCAGTGATAATGTCAATGCTCTGTTGAAGTGGCCACCATGTTCCCTTAACTTGACACCTGATTGTTTTCTATATGACTTTGTAAAAGGCAGCTCTATGTATCCAACTCTTCTTACAAGTCTGAGAATCACTAAGACGCTGGAGAACATTACGCAAGACAAGCTACAATGTGTTTGGCATGAGCTGGACTACCGACTACGTGACATGTATCGTGTCACAGGTGTTGAGCATATTGAACATTTGTGAAGCTTTGTAAAATCGGTCATAAAATTCCAGTCGCCTTGAATATCTTCTTCGAATTTTGGATAAATGAACCGTTTATTGTTCAACATAAATTCTATTAAACTTCGTTTGTCTGGGATATGTAGTAGTTACTCAGTTATTTACATTTTAAATGATGTCAATTTTTGGGGGGACACCCTATATATATATATATATATATATATATATATATATATATATATATATATATATATATTGTTTAATTACTTAGTTTTTGGTCATAATAAAATTAGACCAGTGCACATTTGTATTAAAAATGTTCAATACAATTATATTGTAGAACTTTTGAATAATCTTCATTTGTAAACGACTTATTATGCTATATATATATATATATATATATATATATATATATATATATATATATATAGCATAATAAGTCGTTTACATATTATAAGTCGTTTACATATTATATATATATATATATATATATATATATATGTGTGTGTGTGTGTGTGTGTGTGTATAATAAGGAAATGAAAGAACAGATATATTAATGATCTACTGTTCATAAATTTACTTTTATAAAGAGTGCTCAATAGAGAGTAGAGCTAAATATTGTAATTTTGTTATTGCAATGGTTTATAAAAGCATTATATTACTACGCAAATACTCTTATGTTTCAGAACAATATTGTTCTTCTTCAAGTGATATTTTAAAAATTTAAAAACACCACAAAAAATAATTAAAGCATTAAAAATAGTTAAAAAGAAAAAACGCTTAGGACAATGGATGATATGGTTAGTTTTTGTACTCCCGCCAAACGGAAAAACTAAATTTATAAAACAAAAAAATTCCTTTTCTATCATATTTCACGAAAGATCCTTAAAAGAAAGGTTGCTGATCAAATATACATTAATCATATATATATATATATATATATATATATATATATATATATATATATTATGGTTATTAATAGTTATAGCAAAGTTTTCCAGTCATAACAAATAATGGAATTCAAAAGTAATTATGGGTATTTACACTTTCAAAGATATATATTTAGCTACGTACATAAGTAAATTTAAACGTGCATAAAGTGATGGTCTATATGACTCACATAAAAAAAAACCTGTGCAAGTACTATGGATAGGAGGTTGCGCATCAAAGATTAATAGGTCAAGTTATAGTACTCTGTGTACTGTAAAAAATATCCTCGGAAAACATGCGTATAATGGCTGGAAAATATTTCTGTTTATATAATGAGTGGCAAATATTTATGTTTGCGAACCAATAGGTCACGCCTTGCACAATGAGAGGCGCATACGAAGTTATTTTTACATCGCAGTATTTTTACTTCACACTTTGCATAAATAAAACAAAACTCACCGAAGTGCGCATATGCCCGAATGTTGAACTGCGTACAAGCTCCCGTACATAAACAAAAAATGCGTTAATTCTGACAGATTTAGTTAAAAATAAGGGTTAGGTCAGAAAGATTTTGTTGAAAATAAGGGTCAAGTTGGATAGATTATGTAAAAATAAGGTTTATGTCGGATACATTTACTTAAAAATAAGGGTCAAGTCGAGTTAAAAAAACAGTTAAGTTGCACAGATTTAGTTAAAAATAAGGGTTAAGTCGATGCATTTAGTTAAAAGTAAGGGTTAAGTCGGACACATTTGATTAAAAATAATGGTCAAGTCGAACACATTTAGTAAAAAGTAAGAGTCAGCTCGGACACATTTGGTTAAAAATAAGGGTTAAATCGCGCAGATTTAGTTAAAAATAAGGGTTAAGTCGAACACATTTAGTTAAAAGTAAGGGTTAAGTCGAACACATTTGATTAAAATTAAGGGTTAAGTCGAACACATTTAGTTAAAAGTAAGGGTTAAGTCGGACACATTTGATTAAAAATAAGGGTTAAGTCGAACACATTTAGTTAAAATTAAGGGTTAAGTCGGACACATTCAATTAAAAATAAGGGTCAAGTCGAACACATTTATTTAAAAATAAGGGTTAAGTCGGACACATTTAGTTGAAATTAAGGGTTAAGTTGAACACATTTATTTAAAAATAACGAAGACTATGTATTCGGACTTATACTCACTCAGTTAAAATTTCAAAAAAAGAAAAATAATCGGAGAGCGGAGTTCGAATTTCGGTTGGTTTTGTTATATTTACTGTCGATCAAATTCCCTTAGGAAAGTTATGCATTCACTTCTTCTCCCAGCAGCTATGGATTAATCAGCAAAATTTTTATCACTAATATATTATTATTATCTCCACCCAACGTAAGTCTATAAAGACAGTTGTCAGCACCTCATAAAAACACCCGCATGTGTGTTAAAAGCTGCTTTTCCGCGCTATTTTAAAAATAGTGCGGAATAGTTTTAAAATAAATAATTTTAAAATATTTTAGACTATACGTTTCAAATCAGATCAAATCTTACTCAAAAGTTTCAGAAAAGTATATTTTATTTGTGAAAGATTCTTTTTGATAAAGACAATTACGTTGTGCTGACATATTTGTAAATATGGCTAAACTCGGACATTTTTAGCGAGTTAAAAAATAATTCCAATCAATTTAAATTCGTTTTGAATTACAGCAAAATTTGCCCGATTTCATTGAAATTGTTCTTTGTGGGATACCCTGCGCGTGTTTAAACCACCTTCCTTGTTAATGCAGTCAATTTAGCAGTGAGTATCAGAAGATTATAGAAGGAAATTTTCAGATCAAAATTTAACCAATAACTACGCATCGGACCTGGGACTTGTTGGTTCAACCCGCGTCCGTAATTATTACCCGTACAGCTTGAAAATGGCGTCAACAACTTTTATAAGCTATCCAAACAACGATAAGATATTTGGCCAAAATAAATGTCGAGCGGGAAGGGCGTGGGTAGACAGGAATGGAATCCAAACTCGATTGGCCGTTACTTGACGTCACGCCGCACCTGTTGGAATATCACTCGGTTCGTCAGTTAACGGAAAATTTCTAAGAATTGATACGACCCTTGTTCCCTGCTTAGGATGTGGTTTCCGGTTTTCTCTTTTCCAATCATTTCACTCTTACGTAGCCCCCTGCACATCCGTGGCGTTACTGCCTTGCTCGGGGTGATATGATTTTAAAAAATGTGAGCGAAATGTGGCATTTGATTGCAATCTTTTACCTCAAACCACTATCTTGTATATTTTGATTGATGTTTATTACTGCTAGCGTATTTGGTCTTATCCCGTAAATTCGCTTCAATCCTGATAAGCGATTATATCCTAAAAGAGGCTCATTGTCTCAAACTTCTATTAGGTCTAAAGCTAATTTCAGACATCAAATTGTATTAGATCCTGTGAGTACTAACACGATCGGAGGGTTGCAGCCTGATTTGAGGCTGCGAGTAGTGCTTTGTGTCAATCAGTATTTTATCATTTGCTTTTTTTTCTGCCTACATTTATGTCGGTCAGTTAAGTGCCAGACGGGATACACGCTTTGGGCGATCATGTCTCGAAAGAGACATGACTGGGCAAAAGATTATCCCGCAGTAGGTTGCCTTTGCTTTCTGCGGTAGACTGGTTGCCAGCCATTTCTATAGAACCCAACCTGTCTTATTATTTAACTCATAACTGGAGGGAAGAGACAGGTTAATACCTTTCCCAAGGGTATTTGCGCGTAGGTGAATGCAAGGAATTCAACTGGAATTTGAACTCGGTTTCCCGACTTCTCGTTCCGAACCGATATCCACTGCACCACAACTGACATTCGCACGCACATTTATGTACGTTACAAATTAAACTAAGCACAACTGATTATTAAAGGGTTAAAAATTATCGCGGATTTTGTCATTCTGGGGTCTTTTTTCGTCCAAATCTGTGAATTTGTTTTACTTATGTTTGTTCTTGAAAAGAAAAAATCACTGTATGGAAAATTCATTAAGTTTTATCTATAACGTTGAAAGTGTTAGAATTATTCAACTTTTTAGCAAGAAGAATCTCAAGTTCATGCTTATTCTTGCCGTAAAACATTGTCGATTTTTTTAAAGATGGAATGATCTATTATGACGTATCTATTATGATCTATTATGACGTATCTATTATGATCTATTATGACGTATCTATTATGATCTATTATGACGTATCTATTATGATCTATTATGACGTATCTATTATGATCTATTATGACGTATCTATTATGATCTATTATGACGTATCTATTATGATCTATTATGACGTATCTATTATGATCTATTATGACGTATCTTCAGTTAGTATTTTCATGCATTGTATTTATTTTCAATTTTTCTAGTTGAATTGTTCACCTATATTGCATAAGTTTACAAAATAAATACACATATGATCCATTATGGGACATAATTAAGTTACAATAAAATCTGTATTTTATATGAATACTACGTCATGAAAATTGTGAGTGGTGCTCGTATTATAGATTCAGTGGGTAGGGAACCCTTGCAACGTCTCTGAATAGAACTCATTCTTATATTCGTGCCATCGCTAAAGATGCTGGAAGAATGGTCGGTTCTTTGATTCATTCCAAAAAATACTTATCTCTTGCTGAGATGTTCTTTATTTACAAGTGTCAGATCAAACATGTCTACTTTCTACTTTTTAAACGTCTTACTTTTTGTTGTTGTTGTTAATTCTGTTTTATGACTTAAAATTTTGAACTTATCAACGAACATCTTTGATAAGGACTTATCAAAAAGATGGCTCCTTAATAGGAATGACACACCACCTTTTTCTACTTGATAGTTAATTTTACATATTACTCTGCTTCTGAATAATGCATTTAACACAAGTACGTAAGGTTTTTTTTAACTACAAAAAGTTACTGTAAGCTTTTATCTGTTATTTTGCTTTTTGCAGGTAATGCCACATGCAATAACACAGTTTGCCCTGTTGGAAAGACCTGTCTTACAAACCCCCGAGATGGCAGTCCTGTGTGCTACGCTTGCAATCGATTGTGTGATCATGCACCCAGTATCAGGGTTTGCGGTACTGACAATCGCTCATACAAAAACTATTGCCACCTAAGTGCCCAAGCCTGCAGTCAGGGCACCTTCATCAAAGCCAAGCATGCAGGAAATTGTCAATGTAAGTGATATACCCATACGAAAATACAGTTTTGTTTTTAAAAAACATTCTGTTAGATTCAAATATGTTATAACGATATCGTCAACATATTTGTTAGCACTAAGAAGAAACACCAAATTTATTTTTGCTATTAAATCATATTTTTACATGCTTTTTTAGACTCTTCGAGATTTGGTTGAAAATTTTGTTTTTATTAAGTCAGTGGAGACCATAAATTAATATTGGAAATTTGAGCGTCTTTTTTGCGGCGAACAAAAAAGTCGGAGATTCTTGCAAAAATCAGATAATTATCAGATTTTAAGAAAACTCAGGACTTAATAATCTAATTAAAAAATGAATTAGATTATTTTCGAAACGTTTCTTTTACAGAAAATCTTCATGTAAAATATTTTTGCATCTCTTACCCTCTAGTTCTTTAATTTTATGAAATTTCGAGAACTTCTTTTTTAGAAATTTAAAATGTGTTAAAAATGTCTGAATGCTATGTACACCCTTGTGCAAATGAATTGAAACAAAACGAATAATGTCTTCCGAGGATCTTTCACACTTTCTCTGATCACGTATACGTCGGCTTTTGGCATTGTTTTTCTCTTCCAACCCCATTTTTTTTTCGTTTTGGATTGCTGGATCCAGTTTGCTTCTTCGCCTTGATGACACGGCTGACAGTTGAAAGGCTAACGTTAACAATATCCGCAATCTTTCTGTAAGGCTTGCTAGTGCGTTCGTGCAGCGTTACAATTTTCGTACGCTTACTTAGAGTAATGTTTATTACAGACAATGGCTGTAGTACAACTAATTGACAGTCGACACAATACTGTCTTGCCGTGATATAAATCTGATGCAATCACGGATGACGCAATATTTTTTAATGCCAAAAAATTTCATCAAACACCCCGAAAATAAATTCATACCACTGCACACCACTGTAAATGATCTAAAAAAAGAAAATCGATTCCACCTTGTCTAAATCTGACCGTATGATAAAAGAAAAGGAACGAAAGCAGTTTTTTCAATTAATTTGCATATATATATATATATATATATATATATACTTAGAAACAACTGAATAAAAACTTATCAAAATGTTGGAGAATTTTTGTCTTTATTTTCAACTGAAATTAAAGCCAAATTACAACGTTTAGAACGGCTCATGATTAAACATAATAGACATTCATTGTCTCTTATATTTAACAGTATTTGTTTAGAATATATATATATATATATATATATATATATATATATATATATATATATTGATTGATTGATTGATTGATTGATTGATTGATTGATTGTTTAATACTTAGTTTTGGGTCCTAATAGGGTTAGACCAGCACACATTTGTATTAAAAAGTGTTCTATACAATTATATTGTAGAACTTTTGAATATTTTTCATTTATAAACGAGTTCATTTGCTACCTTGGTTTCCACCATGAGTGGTTTCTTCAGGCGATTTTTAATAACTGATTTTACCTTTTACTGTTTTTCTTTTTAAGAACGATCTTGTAACCGTGTTTTAGTTGAACGTTCACGTGGCAGAGAATTTATGAATGTGCATTGTTTAAATTCAAACGAGTTATGACGTAATTTCAATATATATATATAGGTACCTACAAAAAATCACTGCTCATTTTCGATACCTCAATTTAAATTTAATTTTTAAAAATAAAAATGTTTTCTTGAAGCTTGAATTTTAGCTTTAATTGAAAGCCAAGAGATCAAATTTACTAATTACAGTAAGCAAAATACACTGGTTTAGTTCAAACCGTAATTATATTGCTCGGAATCACAAATGTAACTGCTGAAAAAAATTTTTTTTAAATTTACCGCCATTATTGAGTAATCAACACATTGTGTAAACAGAAGCTAAATTTCTGTTTTAAAAATCTTGCACAAAAAAAAATATGCCTCCTTGACACGTTATTTAAGTTGATTTTTATAATTGAAACTTACCTTTATCTGATTTTCAAAGAAGTATTAACTGCTTACTGTCGGGAAATTTACGAAATAAATCACTCTTTACTGACGGTAGACCTCTTGTCAGCGCTTATCTAAGCGATAAATTATGTGTTGACAAGTAGCAGGTGTGAATGACGTTTGGATGGCGACCGAAAGTGACAAAAAATTCATGTAGCTTAAAACGTAACATTTGGAAATTTAAATTTTTTTGTTGTTGTTTTTTAACTAAATAGTAAAATTAAAAATTTAACATAATATTTTTCAGCAAGTATGATATTTTATAGAATTTTAGTTTAAATTTATAGCCAGACTGTGCTTTCTGAATAAATAAAAATAAAATATGCTTTCTGAATAAATAAAAATTAAATATGCTTTCTGAATAAATAAAAATATGCTTTCTGAATAAATAAAAATTTAAATTTCTTTTAAAAGAAAGAATTAAATTAAAATAACCGAACTAAGTTATATTATGTTATTTATTAATATTTTTCTGAAATATGAAATATTTTTTATGTTTAGATATTACATATTTATCTTAAATTATTAATATGCTTTCTGAAAAATTAAATTTTTTTAGAATAATTTTAATTTAATAAAAAAAAAATGCAATTAGAATCAAAGTGTGGTTTGTGTAGTTTTCGATGTAAGGGGAATTCATCCAAACACTTGTTAACTTCTAAAAACAATACAACCTCTAGGAAACTTGTTATGACCCCTATGGAACACCGTACTTAATAAAAATTTCCAAAATTTAATTTTTTTTAATTATTTTAAAAGTAAAATTGGTGAATGATTTTTATTAAACTTTTCAATTTTCGATAGGCAATATGATAATCAATTCTTAAGTAAAAAAGAAATTCAACAACGTTTTTATAACAAGTTTTTAAAATATTTTTAACACTTTTATGAATTATTATAATAAAAAATATAAACAATTATTTCAAAATTTTATTAGTAAACGAAAAACTTTTTTCTTCAGACTATAATGTCCTTAATAATTATTATTTATTCCAGCAATTAAAAGTTTATCAAATTAAATTATATCAGAGTTTTATTGCATTTTTATCTTACTCTTCGGAGCAGATTTTCGGCCAGGTTGTCCACTTTAGAATAAAAACATAGATGATTTATATGCCCCAATGAGTCCTGCATTTAACTAATAAAAAATTTTTTTACAGCTAATTAAAATTTATTAAAATTTCATGGATTTACGTAGAGGGGGGTAACAGAGTTAAAAAAAATATTTTCACCAAGAAATTTAAAAAAATAATAATTTCAAAAATAATTTCATTCATTTGTGAATGAGTAATGAAAGTTTCATTCAAGTCTAACTATTATTTGATTTTTGCGAGAATTTTCAAATTAATGTGTTTGTTACCGGGAAAAAAGTGGGTTGTGTCATCATTTACGTAACCTATTGTAATAAAGGCGTAATTTTTTTTTTAGCCGCTAACTCAAATAAAACAACATTTTCTATCAAAATTTCGAAAATGTTAGCAGGGATTCAAAAATTTTTTAAAATAATTAAAAATTGCTTTGATCTTTCCTCTTAATAAAAATATAAATATTTTGATTGAAATTCAACACATATTAAACAGTCATAAATACAGATTTTATTTCGGCATTAGTAAGAATACAAACTACTTCTTTTAAACCTTGGAAAATAAGTATCTATTTATTTATTAAGTATTTGTTGTGTTTTCCTCTTATATCATATTACTCTGGATAATATCCGTTGAGCTCTCTATTTACATTTATTTAATATTTTATATTATTTAGATATAATCTTTTGGATTATCCTCTCCGTTTTTACGAATCTACCATTCTCTTCTCTCTCTCCCTCTCTCTCTCTCTCTCTCTCTCTATCTATCTATCTATCTATCTCTCTCTCTCTCTCTCTCTCTCTCTCTCTCTATATATATATATATATATATATATATATATATATATATAAAGAGAAAGAGAGAAGGATACATTATTTGTGAAAAGCAGCATTATTTGACGTTATTTTCGTCATGAATTATAACAGATAGGCTAATAAATTTCTTAAATGAATCCATTATATTATTATTTAATAAAGAAATGAAATATAACGGTTCATTTCCTGTTCGTCGATTCTGTATTTGTAATTTTATTATTTCTTTTTTTTTTTTTTTTTTTTCTTAACAGCAAGGAGTGAGGCTCGCCAGGGTGTCACATGGCAACCCCGCAGACACCGAACGGCTGATTCTATCGCTGGGTCAGACGAGACAAAACGTGGCATTCTCTGACGAATTGGAAATAACAACACCAATAACAGCAGCTTCTGATACAAGCGTTAGAGAAAAGAATGAAAATATTATCAACAACATTCGACAATAATTTTAAATGAAAGTGCCAACCTTCTGTTACGATTTACCTATGTCCGCTATGTAATGGATGCACTGTACTTTCTGGGACCGATTGTTTTTGAAAAAGGAAAAGAAAAATAACTTTTATAAAGTATAACGAGCCTTGACGGAGAATATTGCAGTCGTTTTATTGAATTATCTGCCTTTGAATCAAAGAAATAGAAATTAAAAACTAGAACATTATAGAAAACTAGAACATTATAGAAAAAGAGAGATAAGGAAGATTAAGTGAAATACAAGTTTAAAAGAAAGATGGAAGGCAACAAGAAGAGGAGACGCAATAAAAGACTCAAATTGAGAGAGTCTAGTAAAATGTATTTTTTAATTGTTACAATATGGTGAAAAATCAAACAAAAATGAGATCTTCTACCCTTAGAATACAAGTATTCTATTGGGGAAAACAGTAATATATGAACCGCCGATTTTGTATGGCAGACGAACAAGAGCTTCAGTCGGTTGGAACAATTCATCATTTTTTCTCAATTCCCGCACGTTTTTTTTTTAAATATATTTCCTTTTTTTTTAATCTCCTTATAGAAAACATCATTTTTATCGTCCAATTATTTATTGTATATAGACTTTCGTTTTCAAACTTACATCAGTCTTTATATCTGTTAATTGTACATTTTCATGCGATTCAAACAATATTTCGATTTACTATTGAAATAAATTTAAAAAAGAAAACGAGTTGCGTTATTTTATGGTTTTCTTCATGATTATCAAATATCTCTGTAGATATTTCTGAGATGACGTATTTTAACTATTTGCACTATTTACATTGTTTGGACTGTTGTTCTTATCTTTACTGTCATATTCACGACGTTTCGGCTGTTGTACGCTCCGGTTTTCTTCATAGTGGAGTTTCGAATCGATCCCTTTATTTCGTCTACTGGGGTAGATTGTTTTAGTTTCATGTGCCATGCCTCTTCTGTATATCTCAGTTTGTCATATATCACATTTACAAAAAAAAAAAGAAAAAGAAAAGAAAAGAAAAAAAAGGAAAGAAAGATTTTCAGAATGAGAACAGAGAGAAAGACAGTTATATAAAACAAATCGAAGTCATTTTTCCCCTTTCACACCGAGAAATCAAAGATCAAACATATTTGCCTGATTCGGAAAATACAAATAAGTCATTTTTTTCATCAAGCAAATCCTCCCAGTATTTCGTATTGTTGAAGTTATCGCTAATATTTTTGTCGAGATTTACAAACTCTTCGTTTTGTTCAATTTTGCAAACCAATAGATAAAGTTTTAATAATCTGATTTGTTCGGAAAATACTTTTGCAAATGAACTTACTTCACGGTTTAATAATTTCATTAATTTAATAGAACTTCATGGTAAACCATATTTTTAAGAGAATTCCATTTTTTTTTCTTTTTCCTTTTTAACAGCGAAGAACAAATTCTTGAAATTTCTTACATAAAACTGGTCATGTGTAAATATTTCTTTCTCAGGCTAGATTCCAACGTTTTGAAGTATTTGGCATTGTTTATAGTTGTCGCAAAAGAAGGGCAAACTGGAAACTTGATTCTTATATATATAAAAATTTATGGAAAAGATATACAAAATACAATATTACATCTTTATTAGATAAGTCACGGGCAAATTCTCCTGCCATAAGCATGGACTAAGGATGTCTTCCTAAAAGCAACACACTGCGCCTCCTCACCCTATCTTCCGACTTCAAGTGAAATCATTACATTGAATCAATAGCTAAATCCACTGCTAGGAAGCTTTGGTCACTGTGTCGGGCCAGGAAGTTTTTTTCCGCCTGAATCCATCTTGCACATAACAAAACAACCATCCGACCGTGCATGGAACACTGTTGTAATATCTGGTCAGACGCCCCTGATGTTCCTCTCAGAGTTCTCGACAGGCTCCAAAGGAAAATCTGTAATTGTGATAGGTCTCGGCCTGGCAGCTCGACTCCAGCCACTTTCTCATTGGTGGGATGTGGCTTCCTTCTGTCTCTTCTATGAATATTTTCATGACTTCTGCTCTAACGAACTTAGGTCACTGGTGCTTCCTCTACAAGAATTTACTCGGGAAACTAGACTGGTAATAAGGTTACACGCTTTTACACTCAGATCAACCAAATGCAGGCGACAATTCTACTCCATCAGCAAAATTTCTCGCGCTCCCACCTGTGGAAGTCCCTTCCGTATACTTGCTTTCTTGACAGCTACAAACTCCAGGACTTTAAATGCAATGTCAAATATGATCTCTTATTTACTTGACTCCAGTTCTTTCTACATTACCCCGCGTATCTTGTTTTTTTTTTTCTTTTCTCTCTACCTTCACAACTGACTTCACTTCTGTGTTCACATCCTTCTCTTGCCCTTTCTCTTTCACCCCCTGTAGCTGGTTTGTCTTTCTCTTCACTCTCCTCCTGCCTAAAACTTTCACTCTTCTCTTATGTAGCCCTCTGCAATCAATGGTGGTACCGCCTTACTTGGGGTGAAATGATTAAAAACATGTATTTGTTAATTTAATTACTAAATTGTCTTAAAACAACGAGATTATTTCGTATGTTAAAAAATATAAATTTTAGTTTTTTCAAAAACTAAATGATTTTTTTATATACTAGGCTACGCATCCGAGAAAAAAAAAACAACTACACTTTGTACCCTCTTACCTGCTTGCACTTCTCCCGAAAGCTTGATTTCGATCGGGCCATGTATAGTTTTTTTTTTTAGATTTGACACACGGGTCTGTGTTTTGTAGACTATGCCAAGGCGTTCGACAAAGTACGCCACAAGGAACTGATAGAAATGCTCAGCAACCTCGACATATTTGGCAAAGACATCAGAGTAATCAAGAATCTCTACTGGCAGCAAACCGCCTGTCATACGGACAGGAAACGAATTCAGCAGATATAGATAGAAAGGGGCGTAAAACAAGGATGGGTCTTTTCACCGGATCTATTCAATTTGTACAGCGAGACTATTCTGAGGACCCTAGAAGTCATGCTAGGATTACTCAATAGCGGTCACAATCTGAACAACATAAGATACGCAGATAATACAGTACTGATAGCTGACAAGGAAAAAAACTAGAAGACCTGCTAAAGAAGCTAGATGAAGAAAGTCGAAAGAAAAAACTACAAATAAACTACAAGAAAACCGAATGAAGGAGCAAACAAGAAAACAAACGAAGGTGCCCAAAATGCCAATTACAGCTTGGGGATACTAAAATCAAGCAAGTGCTAAAATTTAAGTACTTGGGAAATGTTCTAACGGAAGACGGAAAGTGCGACACTGAGATCCGAAGGCGAATTGGAATGGCCAAGGATGCATTCCAGAAGCTGAGCAGAGTATTAAGAGACAGGAAAATTTCATTAGAAACAAAAACGAGAGTACTGGAATGCTATGTGATGTCTGTTCTTCAATATGACAGTTAATGCTGAACAATATCATCAAAGATGAATGAAAGACTTGAACCAACTGAAATGGGGTTCTACAGAAGGATGCTGCGAATATCATGGATCCAGCATGGGAACAATGATGAGGTTTTAGAAAGGATGGAAACTAAAAGGAAATTAATACTGAGCATCAGGAAGAGACAGCTGAAGTTCTTGAGACATTTTATGAGGAAGGAAGGCTTGAAGAATCTGATACTCACAGGTCAGATATAGAGAAAAGAGACAGAGGAAATCAACGGATAACATATTTGAAGGCGTATGGCAGAGCGTGGTTTGGGTGGGGTAACAGGAGAAAGTGTGCTATAAGCCACCAGGGTTAGGGAGACGTGAAAGGCCATGTTCGCCAACGTCCTGAAGGGAGATGGCACATAAAAGAAGAAGATGAAGACATACGGACGGACGAATGTCACAGAATTTTATATATAGATTTCACACCAAGCAATGTAAAGCCACTGAGACGCAAGGGGTGTGAAAGAACATGAGAAAAAAAACATTATTAAGAAGAGAGAACAATAAAAGAATATGAATTAAGAAAAGAAAAAAATAATGTCTGATATTGCATTTAGATTTTTGAAGATCAGAATTGACTGGGGAGCCAGAAGCTGGAAGAAATTCCCACGAGCCAGAAATGTAGGAGAAGAAACTGTTAGCATAGAACTTACAGATACATCTCGCTATTTCAACTGTAAAATGTTGTGATCTTGCCATCAATCTAGTACAGTGCTTAAATTCGTAAAATCTAGGTACTAAAACGTAAAGTTTATTTGCGAAAATACAAACGTAAATTTTACTAACCAATTCTTAGTTCGAAGTCGATCTAGGACTTAGTAAAAATATAGAATTAACACACATCAGAAAGTGGGATATATATATATATATATATATATATATATATATATATATATATATATATAATAGACTGCCAGTAAAGTTACAAAAAATATTGATAGATGAAGAAATGTAAGGATCTGGCTTTATGAACACAGAAGAGACCTCCCATTAGATTACTTAACATTCCATAGAAACAAAGCAGGTCATAATTTGGATTTTTAAAAATGCTACATTAATTTAAAAAATTAAAAGATATATATATGATGTAAGTACGGGGTACCGCATCCACCGACAAGTAAATGATTTTCCCATATCGCGTTTTCATTTTCGTTCGCATAGGTTTGAACAATAAACTGAGAAAATGTCTGTTACACGTTCACAATAAAACAAAAAATGCGAGTCCGAACCCTGTTAACACGAGTGAGAGACATCGGAACTACCAGGAGGTCTGTCTGTCACTCACCAAAAAGTAAACCAGAACTGACTTCCTCTGTTCGAAACGTGACTGCTAATATAGACCAGCAATCAAAGATGCTGCGGATATCGTGGACTGAGCATGCAAGCAACGATGAGGTGTTGGAAAGAATGGCAACAAAAATGAAATTGATACTAAGCATCAGGAAGAGATAACTGAAGTTCCTGGGACATGCAATGAGGAAGGAGAGCTTGGAGAACCTGATACTGACTGGCCAGATAGAAGGAAAGAGAGACAGGGGAAGGCAGGGGATAACATATCTGCAGGGCTTGATCAGGTGGTTGACGGAACGGGGGTTGACAGGAGTAACGGGAGCAAACATACTAGAAGCCACAAGGGATAGAGAGAGGTGAATAACCATGATCGCCTACGTCCTGAAAGGACAGGGTACATAGAAGAAGAAGAAGAAGAAGAAGAACCGAAAATTTCAAAGGCCATATCCGCCGAATATATAAAAGTAGGTATCTCCTCTAATTTGCTAAAAAAGCAGCATAGCCTGAAGAAAAAAAGGCCCCCAAACTAAATAAAAACAAAGTTTTTTTTCTGTCAAAATATTCCTGTTAATTATTTTAAAAAAATTTTGATCTTTTCTAGTATGTTTGAAATTTTTATAAAAAAAATTTTTTTTTAAATTTTCTTTAGCGGTTGACCAAACTTTTATCAGAGTTCACTATGATAAATGTAATATTACGAAACTCATTTTTTCCAATGGAAATTCTTGCAAAAATCAAATAATAATCGGATTTTTATTAAACTTTTAGGACTTATTTACAAAGGAATGAAATTATTCATGATATCATTATTTTTATAAAATCTTGGTAAAGGTATTTTTTATATCTGTTACCTCATTTCACGTAATTTTATGAAACTTCAAGAAATTGAATACTGTTGCGAAATATTAGTTAAACGCAGGACTCCTTGGGAATGTAAATCTTTTTTTCAAGCAGTTAGACTTTTTACAAAAATCTGCTCCGTATAGTAAAATAAAAAATATAATAAAACTATGACATTATTCAATTAGATAAGCTTTTAATTGCTTGTAATATATTAAAGACATTTCGATGAATAATGAGTTTTTACAAGAGAGATTTTTATTTTATTTTTAATTATAATAATTCCTAAAGTTTTAAAATATTGTTAAATACTTCAAAGCCTTGTTGCGGTTAGGTTATTAAGATATTAAGTAAAAACTATATTTACTAATCGAAAAATGAAAACCTTAATGCAAATCTTCAAGCCAAAAGAGTTATCATTTTTTTTTTTTGAGTGTGTAGAAAACTTGTTTTTTTTTTTAAGTGTGGTATTTCATGTATCACATTAAATGGTCACCTGTTTCACGGTTTCTTCTCCTAACAGGAAACAAATTTGGACAATTATGTCAATTTTGTTCAACCATACTTAGCTTGTCAACACATCTGGCTAATATCAATCCCTTAACGCGCCAGAAAAATATAACCTCTGTGATTTTTCTTAATCACGGAGGTTATATTTTTCTGGCGCGTTAAGGGATTTGCGTCCTAAACTTTATCCTATCAGCAAGTAATATTTGTTTCAAATCAGATTAATTTAGCTTTAGATTTTCTAATTTTCCTTAAATAACGTATCACAGATATATGTTTTATTTGGTAAGATTTTTAAACGAGAATAAATTTTTGTTTACAAACATGTCAATATGTAAAAATAAACATGGCCGTTTTTAATGTTTTAACTGAAAAAGGTCAAAAGTTGAAATTCCGGTCAATATAATTTCTGTTTGAAATACACTAGAATATTTTACTTACTGGAAATAGTAAATTTAATTATCAAGCTTTCAATTAAAGTTAAAATAAAAGCTTCAAGAAATATTTTTATTTTCAAAAAGTTATTTTAAACTTACGAATTAAAATGAGTGAAGGCACCTAGATAAAATAATACTTCAGATCAACCCCTAATTTTCTCTTCTATGTAGGTGTCCCAAAAATAGTGTCACTCATAGTCTCTTCAGTAATATGCAAAACTTAATATTCAGTACTTAGTATGTAATATTTGATTGATTAGTTGGTTGGTTGTTTTTATATACCGGCATATGAACCGAAATATAAACATTTTGTACGTAATTTTATTTTTATTGTTGGTGATAATAATAATTTACTGATACATATTCTGATAATTAACCCATAGCTGTGGGGAAAGTTGTAGATTCATGCATTTCTCAAGTAAGTGAATATAACTAATCCAACTGGAATTTGAACTCTGCTCTCCGATTAACAATTCTGAGCCGTTATCCATTACAACATCCTCAAATCCATGCTTACAACACCTGGTATTCCCAACGGTCATCCATCTAAATACTGACTATGCTCGACGTTCGACGATCATACGTGCTAATAGATATTTCTTTTTAAATATGTAATTCATATGTATTATTTATAGCGTAATATTTAACATGTAATATTCAATATTTAATATGTAATATTCACTACATAACATATATATATATTTTTTTTGTTTTTAATCATATCACCCCGAGCAAGGCGGTATCGCCACTGATGTGCAGGGGGTTATGTAAGAGTGAAAAGATTGGAAAAGAGAAAGCCAGAAACCACGTCCTAAACAGGGAACAAGGGATGAGCCGCTACACCTGTTCAATAGACGAGGATACAGTGTGAACAGGGCGATAGGTTAGTCTATCTACTCCAATTGAAAAAAAAATAAGAAAGAAAAGAAAAGTGAAAAGATTGGAAAAGAGAAAGCCGGAAACCACATCCTAAACAGGGAACAAGGGATGAGCCTCTACATCTGTTCAATAGACGAGGGTATAGTGTGAATCGGGTGATAGTTTAGTCTATCTACTCCAATATATATATATATATATATATATATATATATATATATATATATATATATTGTAAATTATGTTTTAGAACATGTACATAATTTCTTCTATATATGTCCTCTTCCCTACAATCATATGGTTGTTTCAGTGTTTGGATTTAAACACCTCTTCGAGGGAGGTGTTTAAATACAAACACTGAAACGACCATATGATTGTAGGGAAGAGGACATATATAGAAGAAATTATGTACATGTTCTAAAACATAATTTATAATAAATATTCACTGCTCTATACATCATATATCGAGCAGTGTTTTAAATTAATGTTTTGGACGGAAAAAATTTTCCTTTTACTCTCCTCATTCTATACTCACTCGGATATATATATATATATTAGTCATCCACATACAAGCCTGTTTCGCTGTATCATAGCTCATCAGTGTGGCTAGACATATCCACTTGCTTCTGCCCGGGATCAAAAACTCGACCGATTTGGTGTCAGTCGGAGTCTCTACTCCCTAAGCAATCGGCGCATGGGGTCAGAGAAGGGAAATTTTAAGGTCTTGTATGTATATATATTGTCTTGTATGTTATATATATATATATATTAGTAATAGGTTATAAAGTTCGTAAAACAAAATGCAATATTTAATAAATTCATAATATTGTTAAGTTTAATAATCTCATAATAGTATCTAATAATTCAAATGTTATTTAATAATATTTAATATTTTATACATAATATGCACTTGAATTAGTCAGTAACATGTAATACTTCATATGTTCATACATTAGTCCGTAATATTCAGCATGAATATGTCGTCATCGGCTTTATCCCAAAAACTTAGTTTCTTTTTTGCTGATCAATTCCTTGATGATGATTGCGTTGATGATAAATTCCCTGCAGTGAACCTGTACGTTGGAGGCGAATTTTAATAAATTTCTAGTTTCTAGGGGATGTGCGTTGTGGTGCAGTAGATATCGGCTCAGAACGAGAAATCGAAGAGCCGTGTTCGATTTCGAGTTGAATTCGTTGCATTCACTTACGCGCAAATACTCTTGAGAAAGGTATTAATCCATCCCTTCTTTTCCCAGCTATGGATTGAATAGAGTAGAAGAGAGTTCCACAAGCGAGAAGTGTGAGAAAAAAAACTGTCAGAATAGAAGAGGTGGTTACATTTAATTATTTCTACGGTAGAAGGGGGGGCTTGATGCCAACCTGGTAGCACGAGTAAATACTTGTGGTCAGGGAACCAGGAAAAAAAAGCTCATCAGAGCAGTTTCCATGAAAATTTTTTTAGAAAAGGCAGAGGGAAGCCACATCACGTTTGTGAGAAAGTGATTGAAAGCTAACTGCTAAATCAGGATCAATTATATTGCATATCTTCCTTTGGATTTTGTCGATTTTTGTCAATGTATTTTTAAATTGGAGTTCAAATTCCAGTTAAATTCATGACATTCACTTACGCACAAATACCCTTGGAAAAGGTATTAATCCGTCCCTTCTCGTCCAGGTATAGGTTAGATAACAGGACAGATTGGGTTCTATAGCTTCGGTTGGCAATCAGTCTACCTCAGAAAGTAATGGTAACTTACTGCAGGAAAATCTTCTATCAAGTCAATCATGTCTTTTTCGAGACATGTTCACCCAATTGTGTATCACGTATGACACTTAACTAACTAGTTTCACAAAAATAGGCTCCTATCATGCATTTCCTATCACAAAAATAGAATCAAAGGAGAAGAAAGTGCCGATAGCAAAAATTTGTTTATGGTGAACTTCAACTTGCCAGAAAGTTACCCACACTTGATTTCATGACCTTCGTTTGCAGCATAGATGTAATGGGACATATATAATCCAATTGTGAAACTGCAACGGACTGTCACTAACTCGGTGGCATGTCCATCATGCATATCTTTCTTCATCCGCTGGTTCAACTGTTGAGATTTCTTGTAATCGTCATCGGCTTGTTTCACTGTCGGAGTTTTCCGAGTTATATAATCTTACATATACAACTTCTTCTTCTTTGCGCCGTTCTACTGCAAGACATTGAAGATCATTGCTTTTCTGAAATTCCTGTTTTCGTAGTTCTTAATAACTTTTATCTGTTTTGCCAGAATTCCCAAATCCGGCTCCGTTATTTATTCATTCAATCTCACCACGTAGTTTATGAATTGCTTTTCTCTATCTGTCTTCGCTTGCCTTTGATTTGTTCTGTGAAGGTCAAATTCTCCAAGCCCTTTTTCCTCATTATGTACCCTATAAATGTCAACTATCTCTTCCTGATATTAAGCTTAAGTATTTTTATTATTATTGCCTTTAAACTTCGTCGTTGGTATTCTCAGTATCTTTTTGTGTAACCGCATTTCAAGTCTTTTCTTCATTTGTGAGGTGATTCTTCAGTATTCACTGACGTATAGAACGAATGATATTACATAACAGTTCAGTATTCTTTTCTTTATTTCCCGCGATATTTGTTTGTTTCTTAATATTTGTCTGTTTTGCTTAGTTTTTGGAATCATCTATTTTAAATATTTCAAATTAGAATCAGCAATAGCCAAATTGAAGAGAAACAAAGCATCAGGACCTGACGGGATTGTAATAGAGATGTTAATGTCCTTAAATGGCTTTGGCATAGACAGGCTCAAAGAAATAAGAAACGAAATCTTCAACAAGGGCAATGTTATGAACGGCCTTAATTTACAGTATGATTCATGGTCCATTACGAATATGCGCGCGCGCGTGTGTGTGTGCAGCACGTAGAGAAAATGCATGGAACGAAAGAAAAGTAGATATTTACTCACGGTTGACTGGAAGTGTACATTTATTTTACACGGAGAAACATTACAACATAGGTACATAAAAAATCAGTCACAAGTTATCGGGTTGTATGTCACAACCATTAGGGCAGGAGAACATACATGTGTTCTTAACCACTGACGGCCATATTCCAAGTCTGTTGAGTCGTGCATCTCACGCCTGAATGTCGCGTTGATCACGTGACTCGCGTGGACCCACTTTTCAGAAGTAAAAATGGAGGTACTGTTTTGGAACAAGAAAGGGTTAATTCCCTTGGAATATGTTTTTATTTGTCCTAACAGGCAATATACCGGAAGACCTAATCAGATCAATTTTCATAGCACTACCTAAGAAGCCAGATGCAAAGGAATGTGAATTCCACCGAAAAATCAACTTAATGAGCTATATAATAAATTCATCATCCGGATTCTGATGAACAGAGCGCGCATTAGAATTGGCCCAGAGACAGAATAAGAACAGGGTGGCTTCGTTAAAGATACCGGAACGAGGAATGCGATATTCATGCACAGAATGTTATCTGAAAGAGCAATACAAATGCAGAAATACCTTTATCTATGCTTTATTGACTACGCAAAGGCCTTTGACAACGTACCCCATAAAAACTTGATAAAGATGCTCGACAACCTCAACATTTTCAGAAAAGACGTTATGATAATCAAGGCCATATTATAAGCATCAAACCACTTGCATACGGATAGGAAGTGAATTCAGTCGGTATACAAAAATAGAAAGGGGCGTAAGACAGAGATGTGTTTTTTCACCGGATTTATTCAATTTATACAGTGAAACAATTCTGAGGAGAAAAAAACTCCTTGTTGGAATTGCTAGTTGTAACTAGTAGATTCGATTACCTTTTTTGAATGGGGATGAGATGATTTTTTTAAAAAGTCGTTTTTAAGTTAGTTCATAGTTTTTTGTTTGTTTGTTTTTTAATCGTTTCACCCCAAGCAAGGCAGTACCGGCACTGATGCGCAGAGGGCTACATAAGTGAGTAAAAATTTAAGCAGGAGGAGAGTAAAGAGAAAGACGAACAAGTTCCAGGAGGTGTCAGAGAAAGGGCAAGAGAAGTATGGGAGTACAGGTGTGATGACAATTGCGGGGGTAGACTGAGAAAAGGAAAAAGAACAAGATACCCGGTGTGATGTAGAAAAGACAAGGGAAGGGCTGGAGTCAAGTGGATAAGAGGTGGGAATTGACATTGTATTTAAATTCCTGTAGGTTGCAGCTGTCAGGAAAGTCAGTATACGGAAGGGAGTTCCATAGGCGGAAAGTGCGAGAAAAGAAGCTGATGGAGTAGAATTGATAGCTGCATTTGGTAGATTTAACTGTAAAAGGGTAGGACCTTGTTACCAGTCTGGTTGCTCGAGTAAATTCTTGTGGAGGGAGCACCAGTGACCTAAGTTTGTCGAAGCAGAAGCCATGAAAATATTTGTAGAAGAGACAGAGTAAAGCCACATCCTTCCGGTGAGAAAGTGACTGGAGTCGAGCTGTCAGGCCTAAACCGATCACATTACAGATTCTCCTTTGGAGCCTGTCGAGAACCCTGAGATGAACAGCGGGGGCGCCTGACCAGATATGACAACAGTATCACGAAAGAAGTAAAAACTGAAAGACAATTTCTTTATTCAAAAACATTCGATCATAAATGGTCAAATTTGACTCGTATTATTATTATTTTTTTTTTTTTTTGTCTCATATTTCTTGTTCCAGAAGTCTCGAGGGTTTCGGGTTTGTATTTGCTCCTTGTTACAAGAACGCTTTTTATGGAGTTCATTTTCATAAAATACAGAAAATATTAAGAAAAACGGTTACATTGATCTTTTCACGAAGGTAATAACTGAAAGGTCCGGATGTTGTTTTGACATACTCACTACGTGATATAATGGTGTAATTCTTCTGGTATATATATATATATATATATATATACAAAGTCCTCGCAAAAATATATACACATTTCAGAAAAGTAAAGCCTTGTCTTTCGTGGTTATTAAAATAAGATTGTTTACTGCACCAGGGGATGTGCGTTGTGGTACAGTGGATGTCGGCTCGGAACGAGAAACCGGGGAGCCAAGTTCGAATTCCAGCTGAATCCATTGTATTCACTTACGCGCAAATAGCCTTGGGAAAGGTATTAATCCGTCTCTTCCTTCCAGTTATGGGTTAAATAGCAGGACAGATTGGGTTCTATAGCCTTGGTCGGCAACCAGTCTACCGCAGAAAGCAATGGCAACCTACTGCGGGATAATCTTCTGCCCAGTCAGTCATGTCTCTTTCGAGACATGATCGCCCAAGCGTGTATCACGTATGGCACCTAAACTGACTGACTGCACCAGGATATTTTCTCGACAGATGGCATTATCCTCAGACTGTAGCATCAACAAATGAATTTTTTTAAAATCATTTCACCGCAAGCATGGCATTCAACTGCAACTATTGTGCAGGGGGGTTTACATATGGGAAGGTGAAGAGAAAGAGAAAGAGAGGTTAGATATAGGAAAGAGGGTGATAGACGGGTAAGGAGACCGAGGCTGAGGTTTGGGCAGATGGGTAGAGTGTTTGGGAGAATGGATGCGAGTTAGTGCGTTAGGAGGTGTCTGTTGACCTTACATTTAAACTCCTGGAGATTGTAGCCAACGATGCCCAAGCAGTAGTTCGCCATAATAATCTGCTCAGATGAACTTAGCTCACTGGTGACCCCTATATATGAATTTACTTGAGCCACAAGATTTACTGTGAAACCAATAAATTGTAAACGTAAGTTCTACTCCATCAGCTTCTTTTCTCGCACTTCCCGCCTGTGGAATTCCCTTCCGCTTACTTGCTTTCTTGACAGCTACAATCTTCAAGAATTCAAATGTAAAGTCAATAGTCATCTGTCTCACTAACTTGCATCCTCTCTCATGCTCCTTTCTCCGTCCACCCCACTCTCATCAGTATTCTCATTCTTCTCTTACTCTCTTCTTGACACCTCTGTAACTTGTCACTCTTTCTCATAATTTTCCTCCTATGTAAACCCCCAGCACAACGGTGGTAGTAAAATGCCTTACTTGAGGCGACACGATTATAAAAAAAAAAAACAGAATAAAGCCATCATCTCTTGTGATTGAAGAGTCAAAAACAAATGTAACTTGTATGAATCTTGTGATGTCTTAATAAATTAAGTATTACAATGTATTACAATAGCTATACATATATTTTTTTCCTGAAGTACGTATACATTCTTTGGCGGAATGTCTCTCTCTCTCTTTCTCTCTCTCTCTCTCTCTCTCTCTATATATATATATATATATATATAAGAAAAATTAAGACAGACACGTTATTTCATGGTAAATCAGAAGTATGGCCTATTTCAGGCGAACCATCATCAGCTTCCGTCTTTATCGTACAGAAGATTTTCGTGTCAAATCTTCTGTACAATAAAGACGGAAGTTGATAATGGTTCGCTCAAATAGGCCCAAACTTCCGATTTAGCATGAAATAACGTGCCGGCCTTAATTTTTCTTATATTTGCTCTATATGTATTTATATACATATATATTTAGTTCTCTCTTAGAGAGTTATCCTACCTTTGGATTCTTCTATATTTACACCACATGCTGATATATATATATATATATATATATATATATATATATATATATAGTCACCCACATACAGGCTTTTTTCGCTGTATCACAGCTCATCAGTGCGACTAGACATCCGCTTGATTCAAGCCGGGATCGAAACTCAACAGATTGGGAATCAGTGGAGATTCTATCTCTAAGCTACCGGTGCACGGCAGAGGAAGGTAGATTTTAATATGTTATATACATAATGTATACAAATGCCAGTAGTCAAGAGTCTTCAATTCATGACTGAAGAACGATTTGTAAATAGCAGTAGCAGCCACTGTTTTAAAACTACCCTTCTCTAGAGCACTCAATCGGCGAGCGAAAACATAGTCATCCAATATATATATATAGCTTGATAAGAAAAAACTGTAAAAGTTAACATATATATATATAGCTTCATAACAAAAAGCTGTACAGGCTAACAATGATAAATTGAAAAATAAAACCTAGTTGGGAAAGGTTGCGTGGGTTTTGAAGGTCGAGCACTGAATAACAGATGCAAAAGTTTTTTTCAAAACCACAATTTTGCAACAAGAAACTGGGCCAAACAGATATTGGTTATTTTAAATCTGAAATGGTTTTCCGAGGGAGAAAACTCGTAACGTTATATATATTTTTCCTGTAGTTTTTCCATTTGCTCATTCTGTTACACAGATATATATATATAGATATATATATATATATATATATATATATATATTACTTTCGCAAGTGCGTCGTATATAAGCTTTCCCAAAAGTATATCCGTGTCATTTTTTAAACCCTATTTCAGAAACGTCACGGATTTACTTTTTGGGCTTTGTCTTGACTAAAAAAAAAAATCAGACTGATCCTTACCCCCCCCCCCCAGTTCAATGTTTGATTGGACAGATATTTTGCCATATTTTTATGCAAGTGGTTTAACCATCTTACAGTTGAAATGGCTAGAATTAACAGTTAACAAAGTTTTATGGTAACAGTTTCTTTTCTCGTACATCTCCCTTATGGAGCTCCTTTCCGGCTTCTTGCTTTCCAGTCAATTTTGATCTTCAAAAATTTAAATGTAATGTCAATCGTTATCTTTTGTCTTCTTAACTCCTGTTCTTTTATTCTCTTTCCTTAACAGTGTTTTGTTTTACTCAAATTCTCTTATATTATATGGGCGGGAGATGCCTAGTCTTCACTTTTCACTATCAATAGAGTCTAGAAGCGTCTTCGGGTCCTTGTAGGCGACGAATCATTTCCACTCTGCAGCCCTTTTCTCACAGACGAGACTCCGCAAGCCTCTCACTGCTCTATCGTTATTTTCATGGTTCGTGTTCAAATGAACAGCATTCCATAGTTCCACCAGTCCTAACCTTCACGGCTTAGACCTGCTATGTCGTGCACATTCTAGCGAAACACCCTCATCCCCTTCATATATCCCCAAGCAGCTTCTTTCCACGAACCGCAACCTTGTCGAAACGACTCCCAAGAGGTTGCTCCCCCAATCACTACAATTTTAACCTGTTCGAGACTAGGCTTAACTGTTATCTTCTGCACATATCCGCACGAGCTGTACCTCTTACTCTGTAGCCCCCTTCTTCGAGTGGCTCCCGAACCTTGTACAGGGCGAACATCACTGTAAAAAACAAAAACAAAAACTCAGTATTCTGTTGCCCCTTAATGTCTTTATTATCATGTTTGGGATGTGATATGTCCCAGAAAGGCATATATATATATCATTCGAAGTAACTAAGCTGATTAGGCAAATGTAACCGGGTAGGACAATCTAGTATGTAGACGTAATGGACGGTACTCGTCGTATGCAGTATCCTGGGGCGTAGGAGTAGTCAATAGACGTAGACCAATAGTCGTAGACCAGTAGACCTCTAGTGGTAAACCTATGTACGTAGACCTCTAGTGGTAGACTTCTATGCGTCTTCGCCTTCGCCTGTATTTATAGCTGACACCAGCCAATCACATTATTGTTAGGGGAAACTAAGGTCTATGCATATTCATTACTTATTCATTACATCAAGATACGATGAATAATGACCGGTGTATCAGTATACTAACAGCCCGGGGTTATACTAGGTTAGTTTACTTTATAGTCGGGGTATAAGGTTAAGGATGTGCCTTGTGGTGCAGTGAATATCATCTCGGAATAAGTAATCGGGGAGCCGAGTTCGAATTCCAGTTGAATTCATTGCATTCACTTACGCACAACTACCTTTGGGAAAGGTATAAATCCGTCTCTCCCTTCCTGTTATGGGTTAAATAACAGGACAGGTTGGGTTCTATAGCCTTCACTGGCAACCAATCTACTGCAGAAAGTAATGGCAATCTACTGTGGGATAATCTTCTGGCCAGTCAGTCATGTCTCGAAAGAGACATGAACGCTCAAGCGTGTATCATGTATGGCACTCAACTGACTGACTGATAAAATTACGTCAGTTTATTCCCGATGTTATAATGGGTTAGGCTAGAAATAACTCCATTATATCAGAATATATCTTTTCCTTTTCCTAGTAATGCATTATTTTATCCTTATATGATAGTCGGGGCAAATTCCGTGCCATGCGGAGGTGCCGTGCATACATTCTACAGCCCTCAATTATATTCTGATTCCTTGTTTTGCACATTAGCAAATCTAACTTCTGGACGCCTGTTTACTTCGGCTAACTCGAACTTGATTGCTGTTGAATGAGCCATTATAACCAATCTGGAGACGAAAACAATCACATAACATTCTAGATAGGAAAACAACTGTTGATACTAATTTGTAAATACGTTGTTGATAGTAATTTGTAAAAGAGAGAATAAACTAGCCTATTGGGTTATAGCTAAATATTTTATACACAAAGGTATGAAGTAAGTTTGCATCTAATCATACCTCAGTTGCTATTCTGGACTCTGCTAATCTATACCCGAGTATATTCTGGAAGACGGATAATCTGAGCTGCAACACCGACACTACCCACGAAGCGAACGAAGTGATCGCCTAGGGCGCTAAAATCTTTATAAAAGGAGCTGATTAATGTGTACCAATTGGATTATTCCAGTCATCAAAATAATCTAGTGTAATTTTATGTAATTATCTTATCAAAGATTGTTGGCCAAAATGAACAGGATGCACAATACCGGACAGACAGTGAATATGCTGGAGCCAAGCGTCCCTGTCAAAAGAAGAGGATGCATAGTGCAGGACTGGCGCCAACCCGGCAAAATGATTGATTATTAGTATTTAAAAATGGGGTTATACAGATTTGTGCGAAGGTATGTCTCCAACTTTTTTTAACCTCTTCACATGGATCGTGATCGAAACGATTTTGTTAATGCCGCTATCAATTAAATGTAATTAAGTTATTCCAGTTTTATTGATAATCGCACCTTATCTTATTTGAATTGTTTGTTTTTTAATTGCGAATATCTATCATAATACACACTTGCCCTAAAGGTGTTAGTTTCTCAAAATATTTCTGATCAATCTTACTGAAATATTAAAAGGAATATTATAAATTCATATTACAGGGGGGGTCCCTGACGTCTGGCACGCATAGGAAATCTCATTAACTATTTTTTTTAATCTCCACAGATTAAACATGATTTTGTCGAACGGAAAACAGAATTGACTTCTGTTTCTAGGGTATACTAAAGGATAAGGTGTACTCAATGAAAATCTCAGATGCAACACACTTGATTGACGTGGTGTAATTGTTAGAAAGCTTGTCGTCTTAGAACCTATGACAACTGAATAGTGAGTTCGATCCCCACTGTGTTCCTGTTCTTTCAGCCTTGTGCCACATCTAAGCGGTGCTTAGAAAATCAACACTTGATTGACTGCATAAAGAGTAAATAGGCTAAAATTGATAGCAACGTGTAGTTATTGCATCGAGTTTACGCGAATCTTGCAAAGCGCATCAAACTTTGACTCACAAATGATGGAAATCATATTGAAAACATTATTTGTTAATATTCCAATTCAATAAAATATTGTGCAAAATAATTAATTTCTTGAAAATATGCATTTTTGCCAATAAGTCTGGACTTTAGAGATACTCTATATATTTCGTTATATAGACACGTGCCTGCACTACAAGCACACTCATATATATATATATATATATATATATATATATATATATATATATATATATATATACTTCAGTCAACCAGGACACACATTAGAAAACTGCAAATGTTTATTGATAGATTCCGATTTTAGTTCCACATACTCACGCAGAAAGAAAGAAAAATACTGGATTTTAAAATTAAATACATATAGGCTAGGGTTAAATAGGGACTTTGGTATTTTGAATCTTTATAAATATTTCAACATTTTTTAGATACACTGAAAAAAAATTTTCATTAAAACAACATTTAAATGTATTATTACAGTTAGGTTTACTTTTTTTTTTAATATCCAAAAACTCTATCGCTTTCTACGTCACATGATGTAAACATCTCACGAAAGACTCTCCTCACGACGGACGTTCCTAGTTTAAATTTTAAAATCATTTGTTTCTGATGAAAGGCCGAGGCCGGTCTGAAATATCAAATATATATATATATATAATAGAAATAAATAAATACTATCAAAAAATACATTTTTAAACTTACAACTTTTCAGTAGTTTTACCTATATATATATGTATATATATATAGTCATGCGCAGACAGATCTGTTTCGCTGTATTGCAGCTCATCAGTACGTCTTAGACTCCGGTTGCTTCCTAACCCAGGATTGAAACCCGACCGAATCGCCGATTCTACCCCTAGGTCACGAGCGTCCGGTAGAAGAAGGCAGGCTTTTTAGCGCGTATAAACACGCCCAATAGCTAGAGTGACACAAAATTTTACCTGTTATTCTGCAATAAACACTATTTTATCACCACCAGCACTCACTGTGCAATATCATACATATGTGTGTGTGCGTGTGTGCGTGCGTGCGTGCGTGTGTGTGTGTGTGTGTGTGTGTGTGTGTGTGTGTGTGTGTGTGTGTGTGTTAATCATTTCACCCTCAGCAAAGCAACAAAGGCATTAAGACGGAAAGGGTTACTAGGTGTAAAATAATATGAGAAAAATATTAAAAACCAAGAACAATTACCATGAAAATATTTATAGAAAATTCATCGAGAATCTCTAAATACATAGCAAAGCGCCAGACCAGATGGAAGAGCAAAATATTCAATACATGGACAAATGTTAAACTATTCTTACATTCATTCCCATATACGTTGAAATGTTTCTATTGGAACTTCGGACACGAATACCAAGCAGTACAATATGCACTTTCCAATTTTCCGTGTCATTGTACTCTTTTTCTCACAGACGGTGCCCAACAGACCCAACTATAATGTGCAGTCGAGAAAATAAAAAAACAAACAACGCTTGCTTATAGTACTTCCCTATAGATGCCTTACTATCTGAAACTACACGCACGCATTTCTGGAAACGTTATCTGTTGAAAAAAAAAAAAAGCGAAAACTTATTTAAGTTCCTAAGCATTACATTAATTGTCTTTGTAAGAATAAGTCAAATATTGAACAATAAAGCTATAATTAGGCGAATATAAAATGATAAAGTAGTTTTTTTTTTTGTTTTTTTTTTTTGAGAAATTAAAAAAAAGTCATTTCAGTAGAATAAAAACAGCCCAATTGGGAACTCCAAACCGACCATAAGCGAAAAGAGAGAAAATACATATCAAGGACGCTACTTGGTTTTAGTGATAAAATGAAAGAAAGTTGTGGAGATAGAAGAGACTCTCATGTGTTTAACACCTGTTCCAGTGAAATGGAAAAAATTGTCAATTTCAAATATTTCTATTTGTACCCTCTTCTTAAAATAACGACCAGCTGTCAATGTTATAGAATTTAGTTATCTTGTTAAAGTTGTTAAGTACAAATATTTAACGGTGAGAATTTTCACAGATATTTTATTGCCGAAGAACTTGCAATGAGTTTATTCAGTCATTAACATAAGAATTAAGATTCATCAGAATAATAAAATAGATCACCGACTTCTAAATCAGGGTTGTTATCCATTAGACCACATCCAAGCTTGCAACACATGACATTTCCAAGAGATCACCCATTCCAGTATTGACCAAGTTTGACGTTGCTTAACTTCGGTAGTCGTTCAAGAACCGGTATTAGAGCGTGATATGGCTATGAGCCCCACCGAAAACTGAATCAGCAAGCCACGTTCACATTCCGGTTTAGTTGTGCAGCGTTTACTTTAGGACTGGGAATCAATTCTTCCCTCATATATGGGTTAAATAGCATATTAAACTATTCACTCTAACCTTGAGGATGGAACAACAAGTCTAGAAATAGAATTGTAACTTCCAAATCAGGGAGAAAGCGTGAAGAAATCTTTCCCACGAAGTCATGAAAATTAACAGATAATAAGCAAAACGATTTGGAATTGCCTCAGTCACTTGAAAATGGTCTTTAGGGATCGAATTACCAACCCTTATCAGTTTTTAATCATGAGAAAGACTTCACTGAATGGCAAAAAACATATTACAAATGGCTGTATACAATCACTTTGCAACATTTCCCAAGGAAAGAAAGTTGTAAAGGACCTTGATCCCCTGTCTCTTCAAGACAGGGGATCATTAAACAATAGTGTGCCTCGTGGAAAGATATGCAATGCCCTCAGTACTCCTTCTCACTATTTTTCTTTCTCTCCTCCTCTCTTTCTCTCTCTCTTCTCTCTCTCTCTCTCTTTATTCTTCTTTCTTTCTCCCCCGCTCTCACTCACTCTCTCTCTCTCTCTTTCTCTCGCTATATATATATATATATATATATATATATATATATTAGTAAGTGTAGTTAGAAATGATGGTAACTCACGAAAACAAAACTCTGAAGCTATTCTTTCTCCCTCTATTCTGTTCTCTCTTAATTTCTCTAACGGCTCTCTCTCTCTCTCTCTCTCACTCTCTCTCTCATTCTCTCTCTCTCTCACACACACACACACACTCTCTCTCTCTCTCTCTCTCTATATATATATATATATATATATATATATTAGTAAGTGTGGTTAGAAATGATGGTAACTCACGAAAACAAAGCTCTGAAGCTATTCTTTCTCCCTCTATTCTATTCTCTCTTAATTTCTCTACCGGCTCTCTCTCTCTCTCTCTCTCTCTCTCTCTCTCTCTCTCTCTCACTCTCTCTCTCTCTTTCTCTTTCTCTCTGTATGTGTGTTTGTGTGTGGTTAAAAATCATGGAAATTTACAAAAAGAGAAATGTGAAGAACCATTTTCATTATCTTTGTCTCTTTCTCTCCCTTTACACGCATGCACATACACACACACACATATGTATATACGTATCTTTCCCCTTTTTATCACTCCTACTCTCATGCATTCTCTTTCTCCCTCTAATCTCTCTCCAACCCTTGCTCTCTTTCTCCTTATGAATAAGTGTGGTTGTGATCTTTGTGTACGAATGTTTGTATGGGGTTGTGTTTGCATGCATGTTTACGTCAATTGTATATTTCATGAAATATTTCAGTATCTTTGAGCAAATGTTTTTATTCCAAGGAAAGCATACGGACGTGTGTACTAAATTAATAGAAAACAGAATAACGCGGGGCGTTTGTACTCGGCACTTTGAGCATGCGTGTGTTTTCATCTACGTATGAGTACTTTTCGCTCATGTGGAAAAAGCGCATATCTTTGCAGAGTAGGAGAAAACATTCGTTCTCGCACATCACATGTCTGCCTTATTTATTTTCAAATTTTCAACTTTTTATTATTATTATTATTATTGAATTTAGGTGATTGTCGGTTCAGCAGCCTTGCGAATCATAAGTGCCAAGAGAGAGAGAGAGAGAGAGAGAGAGAGAGAGAGAGAGAGAGAGAGAGATGCAGGTGTTTTCATTCATTCAGATTTGCTCAGTTGCATTTTACACGCAACTGACCATGAAGCTATCGATCATTTTCATTTCAACTTGTTTAATTTCTTTTTTTTTTTTTTTTTTTTTCTCCGATTTCTTTATTTTCATTCCTAGCATGTCAAAAAACCATTTATTAATTCTTTCGGAAGTTTTCTTCAAGTTTTCTTTAAGTTAATTTTTTTATTTTTGTTTTTTATTTTATATAGCCTTCAAACGACAGACCCCCCAACAGTTAAGTCAGGTGCAAAAAGAAAAACAAAAAGAACCTTTTCTTCTTCCATAGAACACTCTTTTATCCCGAAATTTTAATGAGACATCGATTATCTATCTATCTATCTATCTATCTATCTATCTATCTATCTATCTATCTATCTATCTATGCCATTTCCAATCTA
Source organism: Ascarosepion bandense (assembly GCA_037127315.1). Taxonomy (NCBI): domain Eukaryota; kingdom Metazoa; phylum Mollusca; class Cephalopoda; order Sepiida; family Sepiidae; genus Ascarosepion; species Ascarosepion bandense. The sequence continues at coordinate 1,059,433 of JBBBDQ010001725.1, read as the reverse complement.
TCTATCTATCTATCTATCTGGGACATTTCCCATCTATCTATCTATCTATCTATCTATCTATCTATCTATCTATCTATCTGGGACATTTCCCGTCTATCTATCTATCTATCTATCTATCTATCTAGTCATCCGCAGACAGATCTGTTTCACTGTATCACAGCTCATCGGTACGGTTAGATATCCGATTGCTTCTATCCAGGATTGAAACCCGACTATTATTGCAATTATGGATATTGAATTACAAATGTTACCGTATCTGTCCCACGACCCAAATCAGGGTTAGATTCTTTTAAAGAGACAGTTGATTTTCTAAGCGCTGCTTAGATGTGGCACAAGGCCGAAAGTATGGGGTACCTAATGTGGATCGAAATCACTACTCATTTCATTTTAGCGAGACAAGCTTGCTAACCATTACACAACCTCGAAGTGCCCGCTTTTGAAAAGACAGAAGTGATTTATAACACATCCGCTAAAGCCGTAAACAGCTTTTTTTCACACACTTCCCACCTGTGGAATTCCCTTCCATATACTTGCTTCCCCGACAGCTACAACCTCCAGGAATTTAAATGTAAGGTCAATATTCATCTTCTATCACACTAACTCGCATCCATTCCCACAAGCTCTTTTTTTATCTACTCCACCCCCATCCTCGGTATCCCCATCCGTCTATTACCCTCCTCCTGACATTTCCTATAAGTAACCCCTCTTTCTCATCACTTTCCCCTATGTAAAACCCTGCGCAACATTGGCAGTAGAATGCCTTGCTTGGGGGAGATGATTTAAAACAAAAAAGTTGGTCTGAAGATGTGGAAATCTTTTCTTTTTTTTTTCTCTGGTACTTCTCTGTTTTTACATTTCTGCTGTGTAGATGACCTTTGATGACAAAAAATAAATAAATAAATAAATAGAAAGATTTTTAAAATTTAAATGGTGTATGAACAATTGAACCTGAAATAAGAAAATGACTAAAAAAAGAACAAACGTCTTTTCGCAATTTCAATCTTCATATATTTTTTTTTAAATACCCTTTTCCCTCAGTCATGGGATTTCCGCAGCTGATCTTTATTATTTGTGAATTATTATACTTGAGAAAACAATAGAGTGTTTTTGCTAACATCTCCACAGTTTTGAATTCAAAATTGTACTTCTATTAGGCTAGTTGCCACCCAGGGCTAGAAAATCAAGACCACTCTGCTATTCATCTAGCAGTTGGACAGAGAGAGGGAGAGAGAAGAAGAGAGAGAGGGGGGTAATTTTCTAAAGGTATTGTGAACTAAACAGAGATGAAGCCAGGTCAAGCCAATTATAATTTTCACGCTAATAATCACCCCACTACCCACCCATCCAAGATACAAAGTCCTGTTCTTCACTACTTACCTTATACAGGATGCGATGGGTAAATTGTCGTCGCCATTTTATATTTTGAATTTCTTGAATGGCGTTGATAGTTTTTTTTGTTTTTTTTTTTAACGACTGCAATATATAGTGCAATATATAGTGGGGTCAGTTTGGACACCGTCTGTAAGAAAAAAGAGCACGGTAGTTGCAAATTCACTCCGCTAAAAATTTGGGAAAACCATGCTGTACTTCTCTCACGCCGGATGCTCCAATACGAACTTTTCAGAGTTTTTGGGGTGTCAATCTGATGACAATGCAGAGGATTCGGAAAGAGTTGGATGAGTCTAATGGTGACTACGAAAGTTTTTGGAGTGTTCATTAGTGATGACGACCTTATGCTTTCATTCATCTTCCCACAGAGCCTCAGACTCAACACCAAGACCGACATCAAAAGCTTTTGGGTGGGGTAGTGCTGCCCTAGGTCAAGAGGATGACAGCTGGAAGATACTAGAACAGGACTCTGCATCGTGCCACGCAAGCAGGAGAAACCAGTCATAATTGTCAGAAAATTTCTAAGAATGCATCATCTGGCCACCAAACTTCCTAGACTGAAACCCCTTTGAATATTATGCGTGGGGCGCAATTGAGCAAAAGACAAACAAAACTCCTTGTAACACCAAAGATGAACTAAAGACAAAGATTATGTATTCATTAACTTAAACAAAAAGACCGTTCAGAAGAGTTGCAGGAGATTTTGAAGTAGTCTACAGGCCGTGGTTGAAGCCAATGGCGATTTTATTGAATAAATTTACTCTTTAGTAATTCAATATATTTCTGGGTAATTTTGGTAAATATATCTATTAAAATGACATATTAGTGTTATTTTCATTTTAGTGTCATTTAAACGACAATTCATTCATCGCACACTGTTGATTATTTTTTATTTGTAACTTTTCAAAGTACTCACGAAGTTCAATCTTATAATAACCTGCAAAGGTTTTGGGCCAGCTATATAAAATCATATGCGTTGTGGTGCAGTAGATATCGGCTCAGAACGAGAAATCGGAGATCCGAGTTCGAATTCCAGTTGAATTCGTTGCATTCACTTACGCGCAAATACTCTTTGGAAAGGTATTAATCAATCTCTTCCCTCCAACTATGAGTTAAATAACAGGACAGAGTGGGTTCTATAGCATCGGTTGGTAACCATTCTACCGCAGACAGTAATGGCAACCTACTGCGGGATTATCTTCTGTCCAGTCAGTCATGTCTATTTCGAGACATGATCGCCTAAACGTGTATCACGTATGGCACTTAAGTGACTGACTGACTTAAAATGATTATACATATTTATTTTCTTAAGACTTTGAAAATGGGAAAATAATTTGTTGCGTTTTGTAGGTGCCGTGCAAGTAAAAATATAACGCTTTAAGAAGTTTGAAGCTAAAAAGAAGGACCATGTAAAACTATTGTACCAATGAAAGATCTGATAAGATAAAGTCATGATAATGCCTCGTCTATTGAACAAGTGAAGAGGCTCATCCCTTGTTCCCTGTTTAGGATGTGGTTTCCGGCTTTCTCTTTTCCAATCTTTTCACTCTTTTTTTTTTCAATTGGAGTAGATAGACTAAACTATCGCCCGGTTCACACTCTACCCACGTCTATTGAACATGTGAAAAGGCTCGTCCCTTGTTCCCTGTTTAGGATGTGGTTTCCAGCTTTTTCTTTTCTAATCTTTTCACTCCTTTTTTTTTTTTCGATTGGAGTAGATAGACTAAACTATCGCCCGGTTCACACTCTACCCACGTCTATTGAACAGGTGAAAAGGCTCGTCCCTTGTTCCCTGTTTAGGATGTGGTTTCCAGCTTTTTCTTTTCTAATCTTTTCACTCCTTTTTTTTTTTTCGATTGGAGTAGATAGACTAAACTATCGCCCGGATCACACTCCACCCACGTCTATTGAACAGGTGAAAAGGCTCGTCCCTTGTTCCCTGTTTAGGATGTGGTTTCCGGCTTTCTCTTTTCCAATCTTTTCACTCTTTTTTTTTTCGATTGGAGTAGATAGACTAAACTATCGCCCGGTTCACACTCTACCCACGTCTATTGAACAGGTGAAAAGGCTCGTCCCTTGTTCCCTGTTTAGGATGTGGTTTCCAGCTTTTTCTTTTCTAATCTTTTCACTCCTTTTTTTTTTTTTTTTCGATTGGAGTAGATAGACTAAACTATCGCCCGGATCACACTCCACCCACGTCTATTGAACAGGTGAAAAGGCTCGTCCCTTGTTCCCTGTTTAGGATGTGGTTTCCGGCTTTCTCTTTTCCAATCTTTTCACTCTTTTTTTTTTCGATTGGAGTAGATAGACTAAACTATCGCCCGGTTCACACTCTATCCACGTCTATTGAACAAGTGAAGAGGCTCATCCCTTGTTTCCTGTTTAGGATGTGATTTCCGGCTTTCTCTTTTCCAATCATTTCACTCTTACGTAGCCCCCTGCGCATCAGTGGCGTTACCGCCTTGCTCGGGGTGATATGATAAAAAAAAATAATGTGCTAATCTCTAATTGGGAAGTGTAGTCTGGACATGACAACAGCTCCAACGAACGTGGAAGGGAGGGTGTATGAAGATAACAACGTTCAGAAAACAGTCTCGGTCTACTTATTTCTCTGTGAAGGAGTTATCGGATAAAATACAAAGGATCTGTGGTCTAAATGACATCAGGACAATCTTCCGGAGTGTTTCTACACTTCACAGATACCTCTTCTGAGTAAGACCTCCAATAGAGGAGAACATGACTAAGGACTGTGTGTACGCCATTCCATGTAGCTGGGGATAGAAATATAAAGGAGAAACTGGCTGCCTCTTTAGGGTAAGGCTGCAAAAATCAGGCGTAGCTAACCACATATGAAGGGCGGAAAAAGATCACCGCCTCCCATGGGATGAAGTTGAAATAATTGATAGAGAACACCACTGTAAACTTAAAGAATCAACGCATATGCTAGGCTACAAAAATCTCCTAAACCGACCAAGCATAGAAATGAATACAAAATGAGAACCGGTAATGCGGAATGCTGGAGAAAACCATTCGCGTCAAAGATTGCAATATGATCTCTGGTAAAAAAAAAACTCAAGAAAATCATTAACATAAAAAAAATTGCAATATAAGCTCTGGTAAAATATGGTTACTGAAACACTAGGTTTATAAGTTCAAAATATGAATGCACTGATGTTCGCAAGGCCACATGTCCCAGTAGATATAGAGGTTGATTAGTGCCAGTTACTTGACCCAGAGAGTTGTGAGTTCAATACAAGGCTACAGCAGTGCTGAACAAATAATAGAGAATTAAGTCAAAGCCTACCAGAAGTGGCATCGCACATGGAATGAGAAAAATATACTCCAGTGATTGGTTCGAACCTTGGCGAGAAAGAAATTCCACTTAAACAGCTTTTTCCTGCGAATCGCTGCTCTGTGACTCCTAAGAGGATGTTTCTGCGATCATTATAGTCTATCTTCTCCTCCTACCCATATAAACTACATCTTAACATAACACTTTACCTCGAGTGGTCCCCGGATCTTATACAGGTTTAACCGTACTGTAAAAAATGTTTTCTAGCTTTCAAAGATCGTAAAATGTACCGAATAAAACACACTGCTATTCATTCTCAATTCGGGGGCAAAATTAACAAAAGCCCTTTATTTACCAAGGTAGCTCAAATGTTTTGCGTACTATTCTAGAACCAATCCTTACTCTTTCAAATTGTTTTTCTTACAGGGTGTTGGTAGCTATGACTCTCCTCAAATTAAAACATAAGTCGCCATTAGTCTTAAATTTTTTTTTTCTTCGCGAATTGCTATAGACTATTAAGAAAACATAATGGGGTGGTTGCTTCTTGCCTTCTCCATAAATTTGCATTCGGAGTTTTTTTTTGTTTTTTTTTTTTTCACCCCAAGCTAGGCGATAATGCATTAAGACGCAGGGGGTTACAGGAAGTGAAAGAGAATAAGAAGACTTTAGCGAGATGTGAAGAGCAAAAGAACAGGGTTCATGAACATGGGATATAGCGATTGATGTTGCATTTAAAATTTTGCAGATTGCAATTACTGGGAAGCAAGACATCGGATGCGATTTCAGTCAGTTAAGTGCTATACGTAATACGCGCTTGGGCGATCATGTCTTGGAAGAGACATGACTGCCTGAGCAGAAGATTATCCCGCAGTAAGTTGCCATTGCTTTCTGCGGTAGACTGGTTGCCAACCAAGGCTGTAGAACCCAATCTGTCCTGTTATTCAACCCATAACTGTAGGGAAGAGGCGGATGATTTCCCTTTCCCAAGACGGATGATTACCCTTTCCCAAGGGTAATTGTGCGTAAGTGAATGCAATGAATTCAACTAGTATTCGAACTCGGTTCCCCGATTCCACGTTCCGAGTCGATATCCACTGCGCCACAACGAACATCAGTCAGTTAAAGTGCCATACGTGATACACGCTTGGGCGATCATGTCTCGAAAGAGACATGACTGACTGGGCAGGAAATTATCCCGCAGTAGGTTGCCATTGCTTTCTGCGGTAGAATGGTTGCCGACCAAGGCTATAGAACCCAATCTGTCCTGCTATTTAACCCATAACTGGAAGGAAGAGACGGATTAATACCTTTCCCAAGGGTATTTGCGCGTAAGTGAATACAATGGATTCAACTGGAATTCGAACTCGGCTCCCCGGTTTCTCGTTCCGAGCCACACAGACGAAAAGTGCAAGAAAAGAAAATATTAGACTTTACGGTTGTATGTAGCTAGTTAAAGAATTGTTCTAAACTTGCAAATACACAATACTTGACATGGGTAGGCTAGTACTGATATAAGGCTCCAATGGACATTAAGTTGGGGATATGTTTTATATTATCTAAATAAATGAACGGAAATTCCGTATGTCCGTCTGTGTGTCTGAAACCCCTCTCTCTGAACATGGGTCATACTTGCTCAACATAGGGATTTTTTTTTTTTTTGGAATCAAGATGACCCGGAATTGCAAATCTTCCCTTCATCAGGTGCTTGACAATACAGAATTGGAATTTGTGTTTGGATGAGGAGGGAACAGTTAGAAATTCACACTTTCTCTACATAGACATATTATACATTTTTGGAATCAGGATGATCGTGGGATTGAAAATCTGCCCTTCATCTGGTGCTTGACAATACAGAATTGGAATTTGTGTTTGGATGAGGAGGGAACAGTTAGAAATTCACACTTTCTCTACATAGACATATTATACATTTTTGGAATCAGGATGATCGTGGGATTGAAAATCTGACCTTCATCTGGTGCTTGAAGATTTAGCATCGGGATTTGTGTTTGGATGAGGAGGGAAAAGTTAAAAGTTGATATATTAAAATAACTGAAAAAAATGTTGATTTTAAAAGTTTGTAATTTATATTGAGTTTAATGTAACGCAAGAACTTTACTAATTGATTTTTGTTTTAAATTCAGTTTAAATCATCTCCAATACTTCGTGAAGAAATCAATTTTATTTCCCCTAAATGTCAAAGAATCAGATTTTAAGTGAAAAGATTTGTGACGTGAGGTTTTGAAGTACCTTAG
>JBBBDQ010001725.1:932500-1047500 GCA_037127315.1 Ascarosepion bandense | reverse complement strand
TTTGGACACTGATTTTATTTTTGGTTCTAACGACCTCTTGTTGGGGAAATTCCTTCCCAAACAGTTTGGCACGTCTTTACCATCTAAAGTCCAACGGAGAAAGAGATCGAGTTTATTTTTGGCACCAGGAGGCCTCTCTTTTTGCGCATGCGTCAATTGTCTTTCCTGTCAGAGGACTCCTGGGAGATTTTTATGTTTATTTTATTTCGTACTTTTATTTTATTTTGTATTTTTATTTTATTTCGTAGTTTTTATTTTATTTTGCATTTTTATTTTATTTAGTGTTTTTTTAATTTTATTTCGTATTTTTGTTTAATCCCTACAGTGTCGTTTCAGTTATGCTAACTTCGGAGTCACGTGAGAATATTGCAGTAACGACTTAACTCTTTAAGGAGACAAACCAAGTTTCGACGTATGAGCGTCTGAGTTAGACTGCCACACAAAGAATTGTTTAGAGTGGTGAAGGCTTGTGTAGCACCATCCACACTTTTTGGAACCGCTGATAACAAACAATCGGTGCAGAAGTTCGCCACAGATCGCATGAACAGCAGACCTCAGTTATTTAAGGCATAACTGGAGGGAATATACGGATTAATACCTTTCCCAAGGGTACCAGTGTATAAGTGAATGCAGAATGTTCGACTGGAATTGGAACACGGCTCACCGATTTTTCTTTCCAAGGCGACATGCACCGCACCACAACGCACATCCGTCCATAAACGCTTACAGCACCTGGTATTCCCATGCGGTCACCCATCTAAGAACTGACCAGGCTCTACGTTGCTTAACTTCGGTGTTTCGAAAATAGATGGCATAACTTTAGGTCTGTATTCCGTATATTTAAATAATGAAAAAACTCCCTATGAACATGTGTCCGGAAACTCTTGCCTTCCGAGTTATAGGCTTTTCAACCATGTGCTAATCAGAATATTTCTATCTTTCGCGGGTGGCAACTTACTCGCTAAGCAGCGGAGCAGACAACTAGACAGATCATTTTTTGCCGCCAACTGGACAGGAGTTACCCCTTGTTTCACACACCGACCAGGTCCCGATAGGAAAATATTTGTGAATATCCACCGTCACCTCTGTGAACATTATTCATCGAAATACTTTTCCTCAAGACATCAGTGTTCTTAATATATCTCATTAATAAAAGTAATTAAAATCTTTTCTAATTAAATAATGTCTTAGTCTTATTGCATTTTTTTAATTTTAGGATTTAAAGCAGATTTTTGCTAAATGTGTTTGTATTTGAAAAAGAAATGATTAATATCCAGTGATTATTAATATGAATATGAAAAAGGATAAAATCTAATTTCTGGAAATATTATTAAGTAAGAGAAGGTAACATGTAAAAAAAATCTAAAATGTTTTCATTTGTTTGCAAACAAGTCCTGAAAGTTTCATTTAAATCCAACAATTATTCGATTTTCGCAAGAATGTCCAACTCATTATGTTTTTACCTATATAAATTTCCTATACTTGACAAAAGCAGAAAACTTCGCCAAAATTTCGAACATGCTACAAAGAATTAAAAACAAATTTAATAAAATAATGAAAAATGACTTTGCTTTCTTCTCGATAATAACAAACATTTTAACGGGCGACTTATTGAAGGTGTTGCCGGTGATAAATTGGTCCGCAAATAGATATTGAATGAAAGCGGGTATCTGAGGGAAAATAAATTGCCATGTTTATTTTTGTTAAAGAAAATACATCTTTTTTTATAATCATATCGACCCAATCAGGCCAGTTTACTGTCATTGGTGCGCAGGGGGTTACATAGAAGGAAAGTTATGAGAAAGAGTGACAGGTTATAGGGGGTGACAGGAAGTGGCTAAGAGAAGGATGAGAATACTGATGAAAGTGGAGTGGACGGAGAAAGGAGTATGAGATAGAGGATACAAGGTAGTGAGATAGAATATGACTATCGACTTTACATTTAAAATCTTGGAGATTGTAGATGTCGAGGAAGCAAGTAAACGGAAGGGAATTACACAGGCGGGAAGTGCGAGAAAAGATGCTGAAAAGTAGAATTCGCGTTTTCAATTTTATTGGTTTCACAGTAAAAGAGTGGGACCTAGTTGCTAATCTCTTATATAGGGGGCACCAGAGAGCTAAGTTCATCGGAGCAGAAGCAGTAAAAGTATTTGTAGAAGAGGCACAGGGAAGCCATTGCTCCGGTGAGAAAGTGACTGTATCTGAGCTGCCAAGTCGGGATCGATCATATTACAGATTCTCCGTTGAATTTTTTCAAGGACCCCTAGGTGGATAGCAAGGGCAACCGACCAGATGTGGCAGCAGTTTTCAATTCACGGCAGATGGTTGATTTATATATGTGCAAGATGGTTTCAGAGAGGAAAAGCTTCCTGGCTCTACACAGAGAACCGACTTTCTTAACAGCAGATTTAGCTATGGATTCTATATAGTCATTCCACTTGAGGTCTTTTGTGAGAGTTAACCCGAGGAGATACAGTATTTTGCTTTCAGGGAGACTAGCCTGAGCCATGCTAATGGGCGGGATAGAAGCAATTGTCTGTGATGGTTAAGAGATAGCAGCGTCGTTTTGGCAGCATTAAAATTCACAAGCAATTTCTTACCCCAGTCCAACACGGATTGGAAATTCTTTCTAAGCTCGGCAGCGAGGTTTGTTTTGTCAGCCTCGGCAGATTTTTGATCGAGGCGAGAGTAAACAGTAGTGTCGTCAGCGTATATGCCTACTTGGGATCTTATTACATCGAGGAGATCGTTAATGTAGATAAGGAAAAGCGTGGGACCTAGAATATAGCCTTGAGGGACACCCGCGTTCGTATGATAGTATTGAGAGGCATGTCCGTTAAACACTACCTTCATTGTGCGATTTGAATGGAATGCCTGGATTAGGTCAAACAACTGTCCAGTTATACCATAGACCAGCAGCTTGCGTAGAAGGCCAGCATGCCAGACTCTGTCAAACGCTTTGGAGATATCTAGGGCAACAGTTCGGGCTTCGTCGTTTTTGTCGAGAGCCTGTTCTATATACTCAGTGATGGTCGTACGCATATCAACAGTAGACCTAGTAAATAGAAACCATACTGTTTGTCAAAGAAGACGCTGTGGGTTGTGAGATGTTGAACCGCCTCGGCGTTGATGATGACTGCGAACACTTTGCCAAAAATTGGTAGGAGGCTGATGGGGCGATAATTAAAGGGGTCAGAAGGTTCACCAGTATTTTTTATAAATAGGAACCACGGAGGAGGACTTCCAGAAGGCAGGAAAGCAAGAAGCAGAGAGGCAGTGGTTATAGAGTCTGGAGAGAACAGAGAAGAGTTCAGGGGCACATTTCTTCAGGACAATGATTGGGATTCCGTCACCGCCGCTCGCTTTATGGGGGTCAAGTTTTGAAATTATGTTAAAGATCACCGAGGGGTAAATGTGGATGTCATTCAGTTTGGCCTCAGTTCGTGGTGGGATACTCCAGACGAGTCCATTGTTGCGTTGGTAGAGAATCTACGAGCAAAGCACTAAGCCTTGTCTGTTGTAGAGGCAAGGACCTCAAATTCGTTAATTAGAGTGGGGATTGAGTGTTTGCTGTTGTTTAGTACACTTTTACAGAGCCTCCAGTAGTCTTTGGAGCCGAACTAGGGGGTTCTATGGCGCTGCTTCATTCTGTCTGCAAACAGCATCTTAACTTCTTTAAGTATCTTCTTGCACTCATTGCGAGTAAAGGCAAAAAGGCGCCTGTTATGGTCCGACGCGTGACTCCGATAAAGCTGGAAGAACTAGTTTCGGTGGGCGATGGCGGTCGAGCAGGTAGGGGAGAACCAGGGTGACGTGTGGGATTTAAGTCTCAACTTCCTGGCTAGGATGAAAGCTTCGATACCAGTTTTGACCCAAGAGGAGACCCCAGCCGCACGGTCCTCAACGGGAAGACTAACGACTTTGTTCCAAGAAACGTCACACAGGAAATCGCGTAAGAAGTCCCAATCAGCTTTTTAGTAGCAGTAAGATATTCTGCTAGTCTGGGTGGAGTGGGAGTGGAAAGAGATGTTAACGGAAACCACCGCATGGTCAGAGTTTCCGAGGGAGCAGAGTCGCTTGACATTGCAAGAATCAGGGATGGAAGAAAAACAGTGATCTAGCAGTTAGTCAGGTCGTTAAGGTTATTAGAGAAACGTGTGGGGAACTCAACCACTTGCATAAGGGACTGAGTGATTGAAAAATTCATGGTGTAGACACCAGCAAGATCTGTGACAGAGTTTTTCAGCCACGTTAAAGTCGCCAAAAACACAAATATATGGGCGAACGGATGAGAGGAAATGGCCTTATCAATAATATCGGAGATGCTGTCAAGAACGAAACAGTCGGGAGATGAGGGGGAGCGTAGAGAAAGATGAGATAGCTGACTGAGCTTAGTAGAGAGAGATGGAAACACATATAAGTATAATCTAGGGATTCAAGAAAGATCACCATAGCTAGAAGGAGGTGTTCACTGACGTAAACACCAAGCCCATACACGTAGACATTGGAGTCTTTCCTGAAGAGGGGAAGGTAACCAAGGACGTAGAAATCAGAAGAGAGGATAAAAAGATCAAGGTTAGTTTCGCAGAGGGCTAGGATGTTAGACGAGTTTACTTGGAGGAAGGATTTGACACTGTAAAAGTTGGTACGTATACTTCGTATGTTAGCGAAAGAGATGTTGATAGGTTTGGGTGTTTTTTGATTAGCTGGTTTAGTTTTGATATTATGATAGTGTGTATTAATGGTTAGTGAGTTTTATTAAGAGAGAGGCCTAGAGTAGAATCAGTCGGTCGCTGTATGCAGTATGTGTGGGAGGGAAACTGGCGCAGACTGCAGCATAATGTGGCCTCAGGATTGTCCACCAGAGATTGTCTACCAGAGGTTCATGCAGGGACACCCAACCATGCGCGACATAGCATTTCGTAAAACCCAGATATTATTCAACTGTTGACATAAACAAAAATAAATAATTAGGCGAAAAATGATGCTGCAAGCTCATGTTGAGGGTAAGAATAACATTGTCCTGAAAAGAACAGTTTATTACATAGCATTGTCGCTGGCTAAGATGACTGGAGAAGGAATCCTGAATGAGCTGAATGCCTACTGGAGATGACTGGAGCGGCAGGATCTGAATGTCTACTGAAACTAGTTGGAGTGGCAGGAACTGGAGGCCGACTGGAGAAGGAATCCTGAATGAGCTGAATGCCTACTGGAGATGACTGGAGCGGCAGGATCTGAATGTCTACTGAAACTAGTTGGAGTGGCAGGAACTGGAGGCCGACTGGAGAAGGAATCCTGAATGAGCTGAATGCCTACTGGAGATGACTGGAGCGGCAGGATCTGAATGTCTACTGAAACTAGTTGGAGTGGCAGGAACTGGAGGCCGACTGGAGATGATTGAAGCGACAGCTGGAGATGATGATGACTGGATAGCTGGAACTGCTACTGATGACTACATTTGGATCATCTAAGCCGCGGAACGCTCTTTTTTGTTACTTTTAAGGCCTCTTTATATAATGAATCAGTCTTACAGCAACGTTGACTAAACTTTACCCTACAGTTGTTTTAAAAATTCCGTTGTGCCAACAAGATACAACAAAAGTACCTACATTACACTATAATTTTGATTTGATAGAGTTCTAATTCATTTTTAGAACTGGGTGAATTATAATTTGAATGAAGTTTTAGACTTTATAGCAAAACTTTTTCTCAAATCTAAGTGATCAGCAATTGAAACTTTTTCTATGGAAGTTTTCCCGAACATGTGGAGTTGAAATAAGAACGGGTGAATCTTTTCTATGAAATTAATAAGCAGGATTGAGTACGATTCCATTATTACTGGCCCGCGACTACCTTCCTATTATGATGAGATGATTTTGAAATTTGTCTGAACATTTGAAATAATTTATAGAATTAAAATCATTTATATATAGATAATATATGTTTATATTTCTGAGATTAGCTATTGTAACTATTTACAATATTTACATTGTTCGGACTATTGTTCTCATCTTTGTTGCATTCATGACGTTTCAATCGAAATTCCAATCACCTTCTTCAGGTGAAATTTCGAACTGAACCCTTTATTTCGTCCACCGGAATAGATTGTTTTAATTCCAAATGCCATGCTCCTTCAGATATTTACATGTAGTAACTCAACTTTTAAAGTTTTTGTTTATCACTGTTGTGGCCAAGGACTGAATTCACAATTCTTTGGCTCAAGTCATTGGATTACTTCAACCAACGCTTTTATCCACTGGACCATGTGTATGTATTTTTGAAACTAATAAACCTAATGACTCAGTAACAAACCAGAACTCATATTACAATTTGTTGTTATTTTTTTTTTTTCATTTTTTTAAAGATTTTTAAGCGGCATGGCACAGGAAACTAGAACAATCTACCCCAGTGGACAAAATTAAGGTTTCGTCTCAAAATTCCGGAAAGTCCGAAATATACAACGGCCGAAATAACATGAATATGACAACAAAGATGAGGAAAATAGTCCAACAATGTAAATAGTGTATACACAGAGGAAAGTTTGCAATTTCAATGCTCAACTACAAAAAATTCGAATGTGAAAAATTACTCAACGGATATCATATAAAATAAGAAGAAAAATCTTTTCAGTGTTTGTTGTTTTTCTTTTTTCAAGATCATTAAAGTAATTCTAAAACTATCAGTCAGTAGGAATCGAGAATAGATATCAACTGGTACTACTAAGTTTTACCACTGTTTTAGATAGATAGATAGATAGATAGATAGATAGATAGATAGATAGATAGATAGATAGATAGATAGATTTGCTTTTTAAGGTTTTAAGATAAATAATTATTGTTGGCCAAGTGAATATCGCATTAACAATGTTTTGGGGATAACAATGTTTTTCCATATTATCTACTAATAGAAGTCCTACTATTTAATACAAACCTGGATAGGAGGAAATGGATGCATGCCTTTCCAAGTGTGTTTGTGCGTAATTGAATGCAACGAACTTGAATGAATTCGAACTCAGCTCCCGATTTTCTCATTGTCAGATAGATGGTGATTTTCTAAGTGCACAAGGCCAAAAGTTTGGGGGATTCAGTGAGGATCGATATCAATTTTCAATTGTAATGATTCAAGCGAGACAAGCTTGCTAACCATTACATCAAGTATAGATAGATAGATAGATAGATAGATAGATAGATAGATAGATAGATTATAATGTTAAATTTGTGTGGCACCTTTTAAGTAACATTAAAAAAGATTAGTAGATAGATAGATAGATAGATAGATAGATAGATAGATAGATAGATAGATAGATATTCTTAATCATATCAACCCTTGTAAGTCAGTAAAGCCACTAAGACAGAAAGAAGAAAAAAGAGAAACATTATTAAAAAGCGACTACAATAAAAGAGTCATCAACAAGACAGTAGATAACGATTGATATTACATTTAAATTAAATGATAAATGTTGGCTGGAAAGTATGGAACCAAAAGAGAGTTCTACAAACGAGAAGTGTTAAAGAAGAAACTGTTAGCATAGAACTTGCTGTTTCATACTTCCAATGCGACTGTGAATTGATAAGACTTGCATATTCAAAGCATGAACAAATGGTAGACTTATAAATATGTCAGATAGATAGATAGATAGATAGATAGATAGATAGATAGATAGATAGATTAGTACTAAGATTACTGTTTTTCAGTGGTTTACTGGTAGAAATACTTTTTGACAAGCTGATTTTTTGTCATAAAGTGCTCGATATTGGGATAGAGATAGAGTTTTAATATAATTAGAATTAATTTTGGGAAGTTTGTCACTTAACTGAGCAGAGTTATGCCAACTTCGAAGTTTCGTGAAGGCGAAGAAGGCAGAAGAAATAAAAGTCCTGAAAAGTGAAGACATCACAATGAGGCCTTCCCGAAACTTCCAAGTGGGCATAACTTTGCTCTGTTAAGTGACAAACTTCATTAATTATTTATTTATATATGTGTGTGTGCGCGCGTGCGTGTACGCGTGCGTGTGCGCGTCTAGTGTGTTTGAGAGAAAGAGAGTTTAGTTCCGAGAAGCAAGTTTAGGTAAAATATAATTTTAATAATGGCATCAAGCATTCAATCATTTTAAAGAAGGCCGGGGTTAATAGCGATCGAACTACAATAAACATTAATGATAAAGAGAAGCTCATCATATGATTCCTTTAAATATAAATATTTATACCTCTACAGCAGTTGTTCCCAACCTTTTTTTTATCTCATCACCCACCTTGAACTCAAAATTCTTCCGTGACCAATGAAATTATTACAGTGTAAAATATTACTTCCATTTTGCATAGAATATATTCAATAAAGTCTTTTTCATCTTGACATTTTCTAGATGCGCAGTGGATATCGGCTCGGGACAAGAATTCGGAAACCGAGTTCAAATTCCAGTTGACTTTGTTGCATTCACTTACGCGCCAATACCCTTAGGAAAAAGTATTAATCCGTCTCTTCTCTTCAGGTATGGGTCAAATAACAGGAAGTAATTGGGTTCTATAGCCTTGGTTGGCAACCAGTCTACAGCAGAAAGTAATAGCAACCTACTGCGAGAAGATTTTCTGTCTAGTAAGTCATCTCTCTATCGAGGCAAGATCGCCCAAGCATGTATCACATATGGCACTTAACTGAATGACTGACTTGATGAATAATAAAGCAAGGGTGCTTCTTTGGAAATCATCACATAGTTTGTTTTTATGATTTGTCTTTCTTATTCTTGCGCTGACTCTCCAGATGATATTTAAGCTTATTTGAGCGCATACTATCATTAATAAGTTCTGTCCTATATAAGAGATACATTGGCTTTGTATATAAGAGATACATATGTATATATATATATATATATATATATAAGAGATACATCTGTCCTATATAAGAGATACATTGGCTTTTGTTAGAGACTATAAAACCGTATGCTAAAAACTCGCTTGCGTATTCTCGATATGTTTTTTTTCTTTAGCAGTCTTGGGGTAATCTGTCAGGAAAAAATTAATCAATAACACATAATCTGGCATAATCGGCAGTAGGAATAACGCCAGTATGTTTTAACTTCGATCACAATGATTTGTGACTTCGTTCTGGAAAACAATTGCCGGCTTCCGAACAGTTTTATTTCTGCAATTTCACTTACATGACTCGGCTCAATCTATGATACGTATTTCCATCACTTTCCAAAAGCCTCCTCATACTGATAACATCTTTTTGACAAATCGACCATGGTAAGATTCGAACTCATGTCTCATGATGAACGTTCTATCCATCCCCAATGTGTGTGTGTGTGTGTGTGTGTGTGTGTGTGTGTGTGTGTGTGTGTGTGTGTGTGTGTTTTGAGGAAAAGGTTTAATAAGTGAGAAATGTTTTCTTGTGACGCTCTTGTGACTCTTCTAGGAGTTCTAATGGACGTTTCGTCCATTAAAACTCCATCTGGCTAAATTTGTGTTATGTTTATACACATGCGCACGAACGAGAGCTGCAGGGCATTTTTAATTTTTAATTTTTTAATATAAAACATATTTTAAAAAATAATTATTATATTCTCAGAATCCATCGTTCGTGTACATGTGTAGTTGAACCAACATAATAAATTTAGTTCAATGAAGTCCTAAATGACGAAATGCGATGGGAGAACCCAGATATGTGAAGTGGCCTGAGGCTTCAAGCATCCCGTTGTCCAATATACAGGGTGTCCATAAAGTCCCTGCACCATTACAAGTATTTATTGCTCAGAAGCAATATGACATAGAGTATTGCAGTTTTTTTGTAAAATGTTCTACACATCTTCAAGTCCTCTTTACATTTGGTTTAATGATGTTAGGACACCTCTGGATGTACATTTCTCTGAAAGATGGATTGGCCGTGAATGACCACCTCGCTCTCCTGATCTTACTTACTCAGATTTTTTCTTTTTAGGGGCACGTCAAGGATCATGTCTACCAGACTCTTGTTTATGATCGTGCCACACTTCGTATATGCATTGTTGTAGTTGACCAAACAGTTGACGTTGATATGCTACAGCGCGTATGAAGGGAGATGGAATATGGTCTTAACATTGTGAGGGCAAATAGAGGTGCATATATGGAATGTAGTCAATGGGTGATGAATACGGAATTAAAAGTAACTCTATTCTCTTCACTTTTTACAAAAATTCACAATCCAGTGGGAAACCTTAATTTTGACCAATAACAAAAGAGATGGACCTCGTACTGAAAGAAAAAGACGAAGCCAAATTTCGGGATCCAATTTTAAATTCATGTTCTAACCAATGAAAGGAAGCGATTTGCAAAACTGAGAGAAAAGTTAACAATCCGATGTGAAAAGTCTTTAGCTTTAAAAAGAAAGAAAGTCGAATCAGTTAGTCAGATGGAATCGGGACCAGACACCGCTAAGATGTGACAAAAGAAACTTCAAGCCATTGACCCGGACATAAGGTCACGTCACACATTCGTTCTCCTTCTTCTCGAGCGCTAATTTCCTTTACCCATTCTTTTTTGATTTCACCATTCTTACCGTCAACAAAGAAGACGACGACGACAACAACAACAAAAAGATACTTCAACTCTCGCCTAAAAACTAACGTCCGATAAGTACATTTTCCTTAATTGCTTTACCATCCTTTTCACTTTTTCACCGGCCAAAAAACAAACAACAAAAGGTAACGGAACAGACTTTATTACAAACCTGTTAATCTCTTCTGGATAAACACATTCTGCTACCTACAACTACAACTATGACTACGTACTACATTTTCTCAGTGAACATTTAACTCCTACAAATTGATGTTATTCTGTTCTGTTAATAAATTTCTACTTTGAACATACAAACGAAATACTTTTATTCTTTCAACCTTCAACCATCTGATGATTCTAACCTTTAAGTTGTATGGAGTTTGGTTATGTTTGACACAAGGCCAATTTAATAAACATTCAACCTTCTACCCATTTCAATTGAAAGCTCTGATTATAAACTTAAGGAGATGTACAACATTTTACAAAAAAAAAACAAAAAAAAAAACAAAAAAAAAAACTGCAATACACTACGTCATATGGCTTCTGATCAATAAATACTTGTAATGGTACTGGGACTTTATGGACGCCCAGCGTGTCCTAATGCCTTATAGCCTCCTTAATGGTGAGTGACACAATGATAAAATTAAAAAATATATTCTTAGTATTTTTCTCGATGTATATTATAAACTAATTTTGACTTTGTATTCCCCACCCCACTGTACATTTATACGATTCCACCAATAAAAACATTATTTATTTTGATTTTGAAGAGGTCTTTTCGAAGGACGAAACGCTTAACGTAGGTTTCTTCATATATAGTATGTAGGTGTATAACAAAACTGGATTTAAAACATAAAATGCTGAAAGAAACCTTTTTAATTGGATTATATATCAAAGACTTAATTAACAATAACAGGAAAGAAAATTTCTAAACAAAATAAATGTAGAAACGCTTACGTGAACGTCGTGTCGAATCAATTTTTTCTACAGAGTTACTTCCCTTAGATTTAAGAGATAATTACCTCCCTTAAATGAGAAAAGGTGTTTCGGAGTTATTTCCCTTGAACAGCAATTATTTTAAGCTCCAACTTTGTTTTAATCACTGAGGATTTCATAAGTACGAATATTAACTGAAAGATCAGGAATTCTTTGGAAATAGTAGAAAAATCACCCGGTGAATTTTCCTGCTAAAGTTATCGTCTGGTCAATATGCTAGGTTTAAATTCATGAAAAATTTCACAAAATCAGTTGTTCATATGCAGATTATCCGAGAAGAATTTCTTTCAAATGTAAGAATTATTGTTAATAGAGATCATTCAACAAACTTTCCATAACATAGTACTTTCCATGACACTCTCAAATATCGGGAAGGTTAAAAAAAAATGTTAAACTTAAGCTCCATAAGACATTTCATCCAGACCTTACATCTCCTTTGTGAGGGGGCCCGATTAATTGCCCGGTGCTTGAGGCGCCTCTAAATGGGGAAGTGCTGAATGGGCTTCGACAATTTTTCCACAGCAACGCCGGCACACTAAAAAATACCCATAAATTGATACTTTCTTCGGATAAATACCAAGATTATTATTTTCGGTCAAATGAGCAACTCCGGCCTTCTTTGGATGGTGACAAGTTCAATAAAATTTCACCCAAATATGTAGCAGTGTTCGCATAGATTTTAAGGCATATTAATCGTCTTTTCAATTTTTTTTGGTGGGAAGGGGTGGATGTATGGGTTTTGTAATGGATAATGGCTAGAAATGAGAAATTGGAGTGCCGTGTTCGAATTTCACTCGTGTTCATTGCATTTACTACGCGCAAATATCCTTGGGAAATGTATAATTCTATCATCTGCTCAAGGTTATGGATTAAATAGTAGGACCTGTAAAAAAGAAAATCATTGTTATTCTCAAAAACAAAAATTGTTAATGCAATATTCACTCGTAAAAAAATTCTTCTTCTTCTTCTTCTTCTTCTTCTTCTTCTTCTTCTTCTTCTTCTTCTTGGTACCTTGTCCCTTCAGGACGTAGGCGATCATGGCATTCCACGTTTCTCTATCCCCGGTGGCTCTTAGCACGCTTTCTCCTGTAATGTCTCTCAGCCCCCGTTCTGTCATCCACCTGCTCAGGCCTTTTAAATATGTTATCCGCTGCTTTCCTCTGTCTCTTTTTCCCTCTATCTGGCCTGTTAGTATCAGATTCTCCAAGCCCTCCTTTCCTCATTGCATGTCCCAGGGAACTTTAATTGTCTCTTCCTGATGCTCAATATTAATTTCCTTTTCGTTTCCATCATTTTCAAAACCTCGTCATTGCTCACATGCTCGGTCCACGATATCCACAGAATCCTTCTATAGAACCACATTTCAGCTGCTTCAAGTTTTCCCTTCATCTTTGTTGATATTGTCCAACAATCGCTGCCATTACAATTCCAAAATATGTCTTGGCTTTAAATAACTCACAAAGGGTCCATAAGCAATAAAATTAAATTAATTAATCAACAATTTATGCATATAGATGTTCTATCTTTTGTTTTGCCTTAATCGTATGGAACTTTTATAATGCTGTGTCTGACCTTATTAATATGGAGCTTCTATAATATCATGTTTTTCCACCTCCTTCTTCTCCTATGTGCCGTGTCCCTTCAGGACGTGGGCGATCATAGCTCTCCACATCTCCCTATACCTTGTAGCTCTTAGCACTCCTTCTCCTGTTATCCCGCTCAAACCCCGCTCTGGCATCCATCAAGTCCCTCAAATATATCGCGCGTTGCTTTTCCTTTTCTCCCCTTTCGTCCCGTGAGCATCAGATTCTCCAATGCCTCCTTCCTCATTACATTTCCCAGAAACTTCAGTTGTCTTTTCCTGATAATTAAGTACAAGTTTCCATTTCGTATCCAGCCTCTCTAAAACTTCGTCGCTGCTCACATGTTTTGTCATCTTCTGTAGAATCACATTTCAGTTGCTTCAAGGTCTTTCCTTAATCTTTTAATGAGATTGTCCAGCATTCGATACCATAATTGAAGTACAAACCTCACATGTTTGCCATTTGTACGACGTTTCGGCCGTTGTACACTGCGGCCTTCTTCAGGTGCTAGGAATTTCAAAGCAAACCCTTTATTACAATCACTGGGGTATATCATTTTCATTCCTTGCGTAAAACCTCGATTGGAAGTCATGTCATGGGTTACCTCCCTCTAACCTTGCAACTTGCAGGGTTAGAGGGAGGTAACTCATGGTATAACTTCTAATCGAGGCTTTACGCAAGGAATGATGATGATATACCACAGTAATTGTTATAAAGGGTTTGGTAGAAATTCCTAGCACCTGAAGAAGGCCGGAGCGTACAACTGCCGAAACGTCGTACAAATAGCAACAAAGATGAGGGCAATAGTCCGAATAATGTAAATACTGTAAATACTACCTCATCTCAGAAAGTTTTTGTTACATCAAATCCATGCTGTTCATTTAGGAAACCATGTATTTCTATATATTAAGACAGAAAATTACTGCTCTGAATTTCCTTAATTTTTTCGTCTATTTTTCATCCTTGTACAAATATACATTTGTGCAGAGACAAATTCGTGTCAGCGTTATTTATTTTTATTGCTTTATTTATATGGGCTGACTACATAATTTCAGACGTAAATTTTTACTGTCTTGTGTATACGGTACAAAGGGAAAATAAGTCTGCAATTAATTAAACTCTCTCTTGTTTTTCAGATTACCTACTTATAAACTAAGCTATCGTAGAATCTTCTGAGAAATTACTACTGCTGATGCAACAACTACTGGTCCAGCTGCTGTTAAGTTTATAGAAAAAGAACTAATATATTACATTAAAACAAATTCATGCACCACAACAAATGAAAATAAAGACAACGGCTGTTTATAATATCGTTAAACCAAGATCTGTATGTATGCAATCGCAAACAGTCCGGACACATGCAAACATAAAGACAAGATTTATATTTAACCGAAGCTTAAATTATTCTTCCAGACAATCGAACAACAGCATATCCGTTTATACGATACCGTTTAATGCTGAACATTAAAGTAAGGAAATTGACTTTGTCTACTTTTAAGGAATCTCATTATCGTAACCAAAACAGTTTTTTTCGCTTTTTCTTGATTCAGCGATACTTATAATGTATTCTCTGCTTGCAAACTTAAATTGTTTTGAAGCTTGTTAGAAACACAGAGAGTAATACGTGTTCATTCTATTATGACTCTAGCTTGAATATCGCATAAGAACATTTTCCATCGACAAAAATTGATAAAAATTAAATAAAACAGATCTTGAGTTTTAGATAACATAATGGATTGATTTACTTGTGATATATATATATATATATATATATATATTAAAAAAAGTGAAAGAACACGTAGATTAAAAACCCCACTGTTCAAGCATTTACTTTTATAAAGAATGCTCGATACAGAGTAGACCTTAATATTGTAATTTTGTTATTACAGTGGATTATAAAAGTATAATATCACTACACAAAAATGTTCATGTTTCAGAACAATACTGTTCCTCTTCAGATGTTAGGTTAAAAAAAAAGTTGTTTTTTATAACATTTCACCTGAAGATGAACAGTATTGTTCTGAAATATGAAAAATTTTGTGTTGTGATATTTTGCTTTTATAATCCATTGTAATAACAAAATTACAATATATATATTCTAGATAAGATCGAGAATAGTGAGGAAACATTTATCAATCTAACATATTTCGATTTTATTAAAGTTCCATCAGAGAATGAGATGTGGAGAAAAAGAAGAAAGTAAATTTTTTTCCTTTCTGCGGAAGACTGGTTGCCAGCCAGGGCTATAGAACCCAAACCGTCCTATTATTTAACCCATAAATACCTTCCCCAAAGGTATTTTTGCGTAAATTAATGCAAGGAATTCGACTGGAATTCGAACTCGGCACCCCGATTTGTCGTTCCGAGTCGATATCCACTGCATCACAACGCACATTTGCTCAACGCAGTTTGAATGAATTTCTTTAAATTTTTGATGGACGCATCGCCTCTCCTTAAAATCGGAAAGCCCCAAATTAAACTAATGTTGGTTAATTTCATAGAAATAACTAAATAGTGGTGGTGGCATATGAAAAAAAGTTTTTTAAAAAGATTTTTTTAAAGAAGTCTTTAACAAATAATTTCAAAGTTATTGAAATTCAAAGTCCGAAAAGTTTCATTAATATCCGATTATTATCTGATTTTTGAAACAATTTCCAAATCATTTTTGTTTCAGTGCAAAAAGATGCTCAAATTTTCCATAATTTATGGTTCTCCGTTGACACAAGAAAAACAATATTTTTAGCCACAGTTTCGAAAATTCTAAAAAGGATTTTAAAATATAATTTAAGAATCACAAAATCTTTTCCTCTTGATAATAACAAAGATATATGCCATAAAACTTTTTTATTAAGTATAGCGTATTTGTTTCATCATGAATGTTCATTTTTTTACGAATCTTTGGGGGGTACTTTTTTGTTGCTGTTAACACATCACTCAGTAAGTCCCGGGCCTGACATATAGATGGCGCCATTAATAAAAAAAAATCTATATGATTTTTATGAAGTACTAACCTTCAGATATCACGTGACAAAATTGGAGCCCAATCGAATTATTAGTTTACAAATTACAGTTATTTCAGAGAAGCAAACTGTTACAAATTTTCAAAACAAT
Source organism: Ascarosepion bandense (assembly GCA_037127315.1). Lineage (NCBI taxonomy): Eukaryota > Metazoa > Mollusca > Cephalopoda > Sepiida > Sepiidae > Ascarosepion > Ascarosepion bandense. Next base: position 1,031,281 of record JBBBDQ010001725.1, on the reverse strand, counting down.
GGACAGATTTGAATTTCGTATGTTGATAAAGCCTTGCTTCCTGAAAGGAAAAATACTGTTCAAGCAAAGCAACGGTCTGGTAAGTGTTATTCGGACTCTGCTCCGTCGGAAACGACGGTTAAGAGGTGTTATGCTGATTTTAAACGCGATCGTACAAACATAATTCATGTCTAGTGCTAAGGTCGCCCAAAATCGGCAGTTGTCCCGGAAAGCACCAAAACAGTTCACACACTCGTTTTGGCTGAACGTAAATTAAAGTTGCGTGAGATAACAGAAAGGGTGAACATATCAGCAGGCAGTGTATTCACCATGTTGCATGAATATGTCAATGAGAATGTTATGTTCAAAGTGGCTGCTGCGTTTGCTCACGGTCGATCAAAAACAACAACGCGTCGACGATTCAGAGCATTGTTTCCAACTGTTTCAATGTAACAAGAAAAAGTTTTGCGCAAATATGTAACAATAGATAAAACATGGATCCACCACTTCACTCCAGAGTCAACTGAGTGGACAGCAGCGGGTAAAAGCCGTTCAAAGCGACCAAAGACGCAAACATCTGCAGACAAGGTTTTGGCCTCCATATTTTGGAATGCGCAGAGTATTTTGTTCATCGATTACTTTGAGAAAGGAAGAACCACCAACAGCGAATACTATATAGCATTATTAGTGCATTTGAAGGAAGAAATCGCAAAAAAAGCGGCCACAAATGAAGAAGAAAAAGTGATCTTTCACCAAAGTCACCCGTCGTGTCAAAAATCGATCGCAATAATGGCAAAACTACATTAATTACTACCGCATCCATGCTATTCTCCAGAATTGGCTACTGGCTGTTTGCAGACTTCAAAAATGCTACAGGGAAAGAGATTTGACTCCATTGTGATATTGGAAACTGAGGTGTATTTTGAGGCCAAAGACAAACCGTTCTACAAAAAAGGCATCGAATTGTTAGAGAAGAGTTGGAATCAGTGTATCACCCTAGAAGGAGACTATGTTGATGAATAAAGTCGAATTTTTGCCTAAAAGGTGTTGTTTTATTAGTTAGACTCGGGATTTATTAAGTGACTAGCAGTATAGCCCGGCGTAGTTCGGGCGTAATGAAAGCTTTAAAACTAATCCGTGGCTCTGAAGCTCAGACTCAGCCTAAAGAATATTTGTGTGAAGTTTAGTGAGAATCGGATAAAAATTGGGTATAAAGGACATACAGACTGATAAACAGTCACACACACAAACATCTTGCCTTATATATATATATATATATATATATATATATATATATATATATATTATCGATTTTCTGCACTATTGTAAGAACTGCAACCTTGAAACTTCTGAATATCGTTTCTTATGTCTTTGTCTATGAGTGTATCAAATTTGATTAAAATCGGACCACTCCTTCTATAACCCGATTTTTTCGATTATCGATTTTGGATATTTATCGGGAGTACCTCGACACAAAACCTAGCTAAGAACACTCGCAGACGCTTATAGTACAACTGTGTAAATTTTCAAGCAAATCGGTTCAGCTGTTTCGGAGTCTATAGGTAATGGACACACACACACACACACACACACACACACACACACACACAAAGTTCCATTTATAAATAATTTTAGATGTGTTATCTTTGCGTAATTTCGGCTGTCAGTCATTATCAAGAATTGTGCGTAGAATTAGAATCAGTTACAGATCAGTTTCAGATGACAACGTCTGAAACGGTCCAATGGAAAAGCATATAAGGCTACCAAACCTTATCACTCCAGATGATATGCACCATCGTCTGTAGTGATAACAGTTGGTACCCTTATTCACAAAAGCTGTTGACTGTAACAACACAATCATTTTAATAACACATTCTTTCATAACTTATTTCGTAATAGCTCTGCAGAGCGTCTTTTTGTTATCCTTGAATTCTTCTTCTTCTATATGCCTTGTCTTTTCAGGACGTAGGCGATCATAGTTTTCCACGTCTTCCTATCCCTGGTGGTTCTTAGCACGCTTTCTCCTGTAACACCACGCAACCCCCGTTCTGTCATACACCTGCTCAGGCCCTTCAAATATGTTATCCGCTGCTTTCCTCTGTCTCTTTTCCCTTCTATCTGGCCTGTTAGTATCAGATTCTCCAAGCCCTTTCTTCCTCACTGCATCTCCAAAGAACTTTAGTTGTCTCTTCCCGATGCTTAATATTAATTTTCTTTTCGTTTCTATCCTTTCCAAAATTTCGTCATTGCACACATGCCCGGTCCATGTTATCCGCAGCATCCTTCTGTAGAACCACATTTCAGCTGCTTCAAGTTTTTTTTTCTTCTTTGATGATATTGTCCAGCATTCACTTCCATATTGAAGAACTGACATCACAGAGCAATCCAGTACTTTCTTCTCTGTTTCTAGTGAAAGTTTCCTGTCTCTTTTGAATTACCTATCACAACTTTTTGAAAAGATAGTACAATACTTTCCTGTTGCCTTCTCCAAGGTCTTGAAGTTGTCCTTCTCGACTTTCTGTACCTAAGTCTACCAAGCTATGTAACCCATTACTTGGAATGGGGAGAACAATGGTTACATACCTTTTCCGAGGGCAATTAATGCCAATTGAACGTAATTAAAAATTGAACTCAGCTCGTCATTTTCACTTTCGGCGATAATAAGCGTTACGCTATCGTCAATCCATTATAACAAATGCTATATACCCCCACCACACACATACAGTACCCCGAAATTGAGACTGGGTTAATCGCAATATCAATCATCACGTCAAAAAGAATTGATTCATCGAATTATTATTTATTTAATAATTGCTTCTCTCTGTTAATAACATAAAACTCAATTGGAGTAAATAGGTTCTTCTAGTCTGGTTCACAATCCTCCCCCTTGTTATCTGTTTATGATTGGGTTTCCGGTTCTTTCTAAAGTTTTTATTTTATTCTCTTTCGTTCCCAGTAGCCCCCATGCATCTTAGTGGCATTATTGCCTTGCTTGATATAAACTAAAAAAAAACAAAAAAAACACACTGGACATAATTGAATGATTGAATGAAGCGATCCCATGCGTGTGTGGAAAAGTACTACTAAACATCAGTGTTCCATGTATCTGTTGTCGCTCTGGTGGATATAAATAAGAAGTACTATTTTCGTCTCTTGTATATGTTGTGAAAATAGATGCGAAATTTCTTTTCCTTAAGCACAAAAATCACCACCTGCAATTTGGAACACAGGAAAAAAAAAAAAGATCCTAATTATTTAACTTAGAAATTTATTTCACCTTCGTCTGAAATTATTTCCTTTCTACAATTATCTTCTCTGACAAATTAAAACTACCCCAAATATTTTTAAGGATGTTCTAAGTTGTAAGATGTGAGGGAGGAGTATAATACAAACATGTATTATGTATAATACGCACCCCTAAATTTGGCCTACGGAAATCTAAAAAAATATCATGTGTATAATACGCATTGACGTTTTATAATTTGTAGCAACTAAATTTAGCATTTATTCAATTTTGCAACTGGTTCGTATCAAATAAAAATAATTTAAATACTATTTACATTAGGTTTTTAGACACAACATTTATTTGTTCACGGATATTTAGTTTTAAATTTTATTCAGTCAGTTAAGTGCCATACACGATACACGTTTGAGCGATCATGTCTTGAAAGAGACATGACTGACTGGGCTGAAGATTATCCCGCAGTAGGTTGCCATTGCTTTCTGCGGTAGACTGGTTGCCAACCAAGGCTATAGAACCCAAACCTGTTATAATCTTTCAAATTAACCATTGCGTTTTTGAGTAGCTGGGTTGCGATAGTAACGATATTTTGTAGTTGTTTTTTAGAATGCTCGTAAAGAGCATGATGGTTTCAATAAAATAAACGTCCCCATTAGATAAATCTCACAGAAATGTTCGCACAGAAATCTAACAAGCCCGCGGCGGAAATAAGCTTACAAAGGAGAGATAAAATTATAAACAAACAGACATTCCCGTAGCTAATGGACATTTCTCTGTGGAAACGTAAGCTAGGGTAAGACTTGAATGCTACTACTACTACTACTACTAATAATAATAATAATAATGCGTCGTGGCAAAGTCTTAAAAATGCTGCATCACAAATTCCGTTGAGAATAATAAAGATTTCATCTTTTTGATGAAGAAGGATAAGATTACTGTCGACGATGACAACATAGAAAATGATGAAGACCTCAACGACGCTGACAACAAGGATGAAAGTGCTATGACGTCCATCTTTGACATGAAGAGTGGTGAAGCCGACGAAAATCTACTATCTCTCTTTCTCTCTCTCTCTCTCTCACACACACACACACACTCTCTCTCTCTCTCTCTCTCTCTCTCTCTCTCTCTCTCTCTCTCTCTCTCTATCTATCTATCTATCTATCTATCTATTTCTTGCGCGCGTCCGCACGTTGTCCAGTCTTCCTCTTGGGAGAGACTCCTCGGAAGCCGAATACTTAATTCCAACCCAACCATGTGGTGCAATCACTCCTACTCGCACACTCATTAAACTAAATCCTATAAATGTTCTTCTTCTCTGAACGATCTGTATACGTGGAAACATAATTTTCCCTTTCTCTTTTTTGTGCTGTTCTTTATATAAAATAGATGCATAAAAATCTTCCAAAATCTGTTGAATTTGTTTCTTTTCGAAATGTTGAAGCCATTTATTTTGAAAATTCTCAAACTCTCATTTCTTAGTCAACGACATCCGTTACATGATAATATGGTGGCAGTATTACAGTTAACATGTAGCTTTAAATATGTGATACATGATAGCCACTTTGTCGCCAACGGTAAAAAATAAAGAGTGGCCAGAAGAATTTGGTATAAATCAAAATTGCAAGAAAAAGTCACCAACAGGCAAAGAAAAGAAAGAAGAAAATAGCACAATAAAATTTGAATGAAAGAAAGGAAACAGCGAAGTGGAATCAATATCAAATTTATTTATTTACATTTAATGCCAGTCATGTTTCGGCGATTGCTGAGTAGCTGTTGAATATAAAATGAGAATGATTCATTCATATGTGCTGTGTGTGTGTGAGAGAGAGACAGAGACAGAGACAGAAACAGAGAGAGAGAGAGAGGTGACGAGAAACAGAGAGATTGAAGAAATGTCAATATTTTGAAATAAGAATAAAATTTGAATTATAATAATAATAACATTTTTGGCCACGCACAAACTTACACAAAAATATCTCGAAATATTAATTAAAGAGTATATTCATTCAATAAAATCGCCATTGGCTTCAACCACGGAATCACCTGCATCTCTTCTGGACAGTCTCCTTGTTTCAGTTGATGAATTTTGCCATAATCTTTGCCTTCAGTTCATCTTTGGTGTTAGAAGGAGTTTTGTTGATCTCCCACTCAAATGCACACGAGGTTGCAGTTTAGGGAGTTAGGTAGCCGGATATAAGAAGTGATGTAATCGCAGAAATTGCCTGACATCCGTGGCTGGGTTCTCCTGCTTGTGTGGCATGATGCAGAGTCCTGTTGCTAGACATAGGGTCTTCTACCAGCCACTCTCTTGACACAGAGAAACACTATCTCCTCAAAGCACTTGATATGGGCCTACGTGTTGAGTCTGAGACCTTCATGAAGATCAATGGAGACATAACGTTGTCATCACTAGTGATCACTCTAAATACCATAATGTTGACTGAATATATCATCCAACCTTTTTTTTCCAATTCTCTGCATTGTCCTTAGACTGACACACGAACTCTCTGAAATGTTTTTTATTGAAGATTCTGGCCAAGCAGTACGGCATGTCGTTTCCAAATTTCTGAGCGTCATAGTTGATTTTTTTTTTTTTACAGTCGATGCTCAACTGAACCTGCAGTCGATTTTATAAGACACTCACAAAGCGCATGATCGAAATTAAAAATATAAAATAGCGACAATTTACCCATCCCACTCTGTATGTAAATAATCTTCTTCGCTGCTACATTAACAAGGAATTATGTTATGTGAAGTAAATACTGTGTCTCGAGACAATCTTGATAGTCATTGTACCACGGCGAAGTCCCAAAGGGGTTTTCAAAGCCTAGCTTAAATGCTGAACAAGGCCGAAAGTGTGGAGCACCCAATGAGGGTTGAACTCACTACTCTGTTGTAATTGATCTTTAGCCAGACAAGCTTACTAAACATTAGAACGCGTCGATATGTCCAAATGATTTTCTAAGTCTAGTATATATGCCGAAAGTGTGGAGCACCCAGTGAGGATCGAATTCACTGCTCTGTCTACCGAGACAACCATTACATCACGTTGAAGTACAGTGTAGAATAAATGCCTTTTCCACTGATGCTACGGATTTATTGATTTACTTACAAATATACAATCATAATTCTTCGGTTTTTTCATGAATAATACGTCAAATATTAAAATATGCATTCATATAAAATGAAAGATATAACTCGGAATAAAAGTTGAATCTATTAATTTTATAAAGTAAAATCTGAAGTCAGTTCACTGCAAGAATGTAAACATTTTATTTTAAGCAATACCACCGATAAATACAAGTTTTATAACGTTTATATAGCTTTATCAAAGTTATCGCCCTTAGATCAATTTTTTTTTTTATTACTTATGGTGGTTAATATTTTTAATATATGATTGAGATTCAGGATGACGTTCTCATAACTCGGTTCAGAACAGAGTGAGGGTTGTTACCTGGTGCCAGCGTTTTCTCCAAAGGCTTAAACAGTTTTATTCATTATCTACATGGGTTCCTCTTCTATTTTAGAGTCGATCTTGTGTCATTCCGATCAAGTAAGTGACTAAAAGAATTTGGAAAGGCAAAAGTAAATTCTGATTAAGCAAATAAGAATAAAGATCCACCTAATTGTAAAACGGAATATCTCATCACGATGGGAGCTTAGGTAGATTTTGAAAGAAAACTGAATGTATGGTCATCAGCAAAAAGAGAAACCTAAAATACCAACTACAGATCGGGGATACGAAAATTAAGCAGAAATTTAAGTACCTGGAAATTTAAATACAGAATGCGTAAAGTGCAACACTGAGATACGAAGGAATAGCCTAGGACGCATTTCTAAAGCTAAGCAGTGATGAGAGAGGAAGATTTTATTGGAAACAAAGAAAAGAGTACTGGACTGTTATGTGATATCTGTCCCGCCTATATGACAGTGAATACTGGACGATCTCATCAAAGATAGAAGAGAGATTTTCTTTTTTTTAATCATATCACCCCGAGCAAGGCGGTAACGCCACTGATGCGCAGGGGGCTACGTAAGAGTGAAAAGATTGAAAAAGAGAAAGCCGGAAACCACATCCTAAACAGGGAACAAGGAATGAGCCTCTTCACCTGTTCAATAGACGTGGGTGGAGTGTGAACCGGGCGATAGTTTAGTCTATCTACTACAATTGAAAAAAAAAAAAGAGTATGTGACAGTGAATACTGGACGATCTTATCAAAGATAGAGGAGAGATTTTCTTTTTTTAATCATATCACTCCGAGCAAGGCGGTAACACCACTGATGCGCAGGGGGCTGCGTAAGAGTGAAAAGATTGGAAAAGAGAAAGCCAGGAACCACATCCTAAACAGGGAACAAGGGATGAGCCTCTTCACCTGTTCACTAGACGTGGGTAGAGTGTGAACCGGGCGATAGCTTAGTCTATCTACTCCAAGAAACAGAAGTGTGATTCTAGAGAAAGCTGCTGAGTATACCATAAACCGAACATGTGAGGAACGACTAGGTTTTGGAGATGACGCAAACGAAAAGGAAACTTCTACTTTACATCGGGAAGCGACGGCTGAAGTCTGGAATGTGTAATGAGAAAGGAGGGCTTCGAGAATTTAATATTCTCGAGATGGATAGGAAAAAAAGAGACAGGGGAAAGCAACGCAAAACATACTTGATGGGCTTGAGCAACCGGGTGGTTTGGGAAAGATACCAAGACGAAAAGTGTTAAGAACGATAAGGGATAGGGGTTTTTTGGAGGCCCATGATCACATACGTCTTGAAAGGACGGGCACATCAAGAAAAGAATAACTAAAGAAATTCTTACATTTTTTTCTTTTATAGAAAAGTTCTGTTTTATGTTTCAGTACCTTTAAAAATTCATCTCAGAAAACAGCCAAAATAGATTTTCCTTCCGAATTCTTAATCAACCTTCTGGATAAACTTTCAGTATCCGTTTATCTTAGTTGAAATTTTTAAAATTGGAAAGTTTTTTTTACTCACAGCTGTTGCCCTCCCCGTCGAAAGACTTTAGACTTCCTTCTGTTATGAAACTTACTTTTGTTTTAAAACCTGATTACTTTTTGCCCTTAACTGCTGGCCTGTCAATTTATATCCCAAATCAGGAGGCTCCAGGGGTCGATCTTAATTTTAAAATTTACGAGGTCATGAGACGACGTCCATGATTGGTCAGTAAATCAAATAATACGTAAAATTTCGTATTCAAAAAATGATTTCGCAACAATTCACATAAAAGATATAATTTTGGCGGTTCTTATGCGATAATTCTGAAAATAGAAATTTTCTCAGGCAAATGTAACATTTTTTTATAAACCGTTTGGCGTTCTTTAAAATACGCTTCTTCCAAAAGTACTTCTCACATGAAAACCTAGACAATTATATTTAATTATTTAAACCTTTTAATTAATCGTTAAATTTAAGTATTTTATACTGATAGAATATGTTTTTCATATCGTTTCCGAGCACACCCCCTTCCGGCAGGGCGTATAAGCGATCTATAAAGACGCTTACTCAATTGTTTATATTGCACCTATGCTAAGCAGATCTTAGTTACAGCTTCTGAGAGAGTAAGAAGATAAGCTGGCATGATAAATAATTGGAATAATGCCAATATGACCAAACCCTCGGAGCTTTACGCGATCATCTGAACAGTTCCATCAACGTAATTTTAATCATAAGCAGGTATAGATTGAGACCTTTTGAGGCCCCTAAACTAAGTAAATTATACCCCCACTTTCCAGATGGAGGAACCCCCTAACTCACCCGCCCGCACCTGTTTGTAAATATTTTTTACTCTTGACATATTTTAGTGATAATTATTCTTATTTATGAGCTGTGTTTAGTAAGCGATCATGGCGCTCCACTTATCCCTATCCCTGGTAGCTCTTAACACTTTTCCACTTGGTATCTTTCCCAAACCGTTCTCCGCCATCCGCCTGCCCATCTAGTATGTATTGCATTGCTTTTTCCCCTCTATCCGTCCTGTGAGTATTAGATTCTCCAAGCCCTCTTTCTTCTTTATGTGTCCCAGAAACTTAAACCTATAAGTTTTCTTTCCGGTTGCATCCTATCCAAAACCTTGCGGTTGCTTACATATTCGGTTCATGTTATTCTAGGACATAATTTGAATGAAACTCATTGTCAGTTCTATAAATATTCAAGAATAGATATCTTTTGTTTGTTAATAAAAAGGTAATTTAATAAATATTACTAATGTACTATATATTGTAAACTAAATTAGCACATTTCGACACAGCCGTAGTAAAAAGTAAAAAAAAACTTTCAAAAACAAATTTGTTATGACCTGCATTATAACAATAAAACAGTTAAAATAAATATCTTTTAAAAATCACTGCTTTATAAATATGTCTAAGATATTAGTCAGTTACTTAATTGCCATGTGTGATACGTGCCTGGAGTCCCTTTTGAGTCATAACCAACTAGGCAGAAGATTTTCCCGCAGTAGATTGACATTACTTTCCGCTGTAGATTGGTTGTCAACCGAGCCTATAGAACCCAATCTGTCCGGCTATCAAACACATATCTGGAAGAAGAGAAGGATTACCTTCCCCAGGGGTATTTGTGCGTAAGTAAATGAAACAAATTCGACTGGGATTTGAACTCGGTTCTCCGATTTCTCATATCTATTACACCACAGCGGACACCTTGAACATCCTTAAATAAAATCCAACATGTTATCTGATGGAAATATCGCCGGCTTTATCTCGTAATCAAGAATCTAACTTCTTTTCTGATTGCTTCCTTTATGATGATGGCGTTGATGACTAAGTAGACCATTTCTTGCATGGAAGAGTCGATGGCTCTGACTGCATTTGTGGAGAACTGGGTAGATTTACCCTTGTCGTTTGATTTCTTCTTTTTTTTTTCTGGTGGTTTCGAAGTTATTTTTGGTTCGGATAGTGATAGAACATCGCCAGTTGGTGCGTTTTTGTGCATGTTTCAAACGATTTAGGCTCAAGTCCAGTGGCTTTTAGGGTTGTTTTAAAAATTGCAAACTAAACATTAGCACATGTTTCAACACAACCGTTTAAAAAATAAAATTAAAAATTAAAGAAACAACAAAAAAGAAACATTCGTTTTTATAACCAACCATATAACAATAAAAAACAAATTAAATATGAGTTTGTCATTTCAATATCATTTCAGTTTATGAAACTATGTACAAGTTATAACATCCAGAAAATTGCAATCATTGGTTCATTAAGCTTGAAGGGTCCTAGGCTTCAGCTTATATCAGGCTAAAGGATAATCTTTCCATGTTCGCAAGGCTTGAGTCAACCTATAGTATGGCTTTTAGGCACTTTTCTGCACGCTGGATTCGCCTCCCTAAAGCCGATAACATAAAAAAAAACCACCTGCTTGACCAATCGTCTATGGTGAGATTAGAACTCGGGTCTCATGGGTTTGAATATTATACATGAAAATATAATCAAATTCAGCCAGTAAATATGTGACAGGCTGCGGAGATATTTATGCACCCTGATAAAATATATACATGAGCTTGAGAATATTTATTTTAATACTTTCACCCCATGTAAGGCAATAAAGCCACTAAGATACAAGAGGTTACTGATTGGGGAAGAATATGTAAAATGTTGATGATGGAACATCGCCAGGTGGTACGTGTGTTTATAACAATTTAGGTTCAAGTCTGCTGGTTTTCAAGGTTGTTTCATATCTCCGAAGTTCTGGCCATACTGGTATTATTCCAACTGTTTATCATACCAGCTTATGTGCTCACTTTGTTAGAAGTTGTAACTAAAATCTACTCAGGATCTTATTAAGAAGCGAGAGGAATAGAAGAATAATCAAGGCAGTAGCTAACAATTGACATTGCATTTACATTTTTGAACATCAAAGGTTGATTGGAAAGCATGGAACCATAAAGAAAGTTTCACAGGCGAGAATTGCGAGAAAAGAAACTGTTAACATAGAACTTACAGTTATATTTGGCCAATTTAACTTTGACTTGATGAGACTTTGCCAGGGAAGCAAGAAGACGGAAGAGAGTTTCACAGGCGAGAATTGCGAGAAAAGAAACTGTTAACATAGAACTTACAGTTATATTTGGCCAATTTAACTTTGACTTGATGAGACTTTGCCAGGGAAGCAAGAAGACGGAAGAGAGTTTCACAGGCGAGAATTGCGAGAAAAGAAACTGTTAACATAGAACTTACAGTTATATTTGGCCAATTTAACTTTGACTTGATGAGACTTTGCCAGGGAAGCAAGAAGACGGAAGAGAGTTTCACAGGCGAGAATTGCGAGAAGAGAAACTGTTAACATAGAACTTACAGTTATTTTGGCCAATTTAACTGTGATTTGATGAAACTTTGCCGCCAATCTAGAACTGCATTTAAATTAATAAAGTCTAGGTACCATGGCGAAGAGTTCAACCGAACAATTATCATGGAATCATTTATAGAAATGCATAGAAATCTACATTATGGTTGTGGAAAAGTGAAAGAAACTGAGCTGCTAGTCCAGAACCAATAATATTGCAGAGTAATGTAGGATCAGTTATGATGGCGAATCATTAAAATATTCATCAGTTTGTAAGAAAATAACAGGATTCAGGTTTTATTTTAAGAATACTTTTATTTTAATGCATAAATTTACATCCAGTTACAGTTGTTCATTTTATTCGTTTTTACGCGCGTATCCAAATCTTTACAAGTTTACACAAATATGTATCGAATGACTCATGCAGCTGTATTTAATGTTAACATTTTCTCAAAAAATACATCCGATTTGTAAAAATAATATCGTATTATTATCAAGGTTATATTTAATGGGTACAGATATTTGAGTAGACATCACCTTTTGAAAATATTTACATGCCTAGAATTGAAAATCTTATTTAGAAAAAGTGTCTCACGATAGGACGCGAACGTATTTTTATCCTGAAAAGACACCTTCAAGGCGAGGTGAGCTTTACCATTAAACTACGAGCAACCATTACGATAAAATAAGGTTCAATTAGGAAAAGCACATCACTCGCCAGGACATTTCAAAGTTTATATCTGCTAACCTTATTTTCTTACCCGAAAAAGAACAAAGTATTTATTTTTTATTCGACTTTATTTTTCTTATATATATATATATATATATATATATTGTTCTATACAATCATCAGGTGCATATTTCAGACTGCCAGTTTGAATTATGCACCTGATGATTGCATAACGCATGAAACTCTGAGTTGTGCCAGACGTAGGATATGTATATATGTTAATATATATATATATATATATATATATATATATAGTGTTTGGATTTGTTATCGCAATATTCTTTAATGTAAGCATTTCGCAATATTTGATATAATAATGTTATCTTTCCTATACTATTTTTGGTTATATTTTATTAGGCTTTACCATCTTTGACACACGCCAACAATTAGGTGGAACTTTGCGAAGATCAAGTAATTAATGGGTTAAAAAAAAGAAATATATATATATAATGTTGAGTTGAGGTAATGCTTAGTCCCAAGCTTAATGCTTTTTTCAGTGGTTTATTGATAAAAAATATTTTGGTAAACAATCTTTTGTCGTAAAGTGCTCAATATCGGCATAGAGATTATGCGTTAATAAGATTAATTTTGGGAAGATTGTCACTTAACTGAGTAGAGTTCAGTCAGTCAGTTAAGTGCCATACGTGATACACACTTTGGGCGATCATGTCTCGAAAGAGACATGACAGATTGGGCAGAAGATTATCCCGCAATAGGTTGCCATTGCTTTCTGCGGTAGACTGGTTGCCGACCAAGGCTATAGAACCCAATCTGTCCTGCTATTTAACCCATAACTGGAAGGAAGAGACGGATTAATATCTTTCCCAAGGGTATTTGCGCGTAAGTGAATACAATGGATTCAACTGGAATTCGAACTCGGCTCCCCGGTTTCTCGTTCCGAGCCGATATCCACTGTACCACAACGCACAAATTTCGTCAAGGCACCATTATGATGTCGTCACTCATCCGGGCTTTTTTCTTTCAATATATATGAATGGATTGAAAGCATAAAGTTTGTATTTTGATCTATCAATGTGTTTTCCGTGTCGACAATATATGTTTTTGAGATAGGATACAGAAATTGAAATTTTAAATTTCACAAATGGAAATTTTTTATGTAAACAGATTTAATTGAAAATAGATTTGATTATGCACTTTGTAAATTCACGGCCCAAACTTTAGGCCTTGTGCCACATTTAAGCCTTGCTTAGAGAATCAGCACTGTTAACCCAACTTCACTTTGCTCAACTTATTTTCAAGTGGAACCGTAACGAAAATGATTAAGAAAAAATTGAAGACGAGAATAATATATTCTGTTCAAAGATTAGTAAATGCGACATACAACTTGAAGAAAGTTGTAGAACGCATCGGTCGATATGCAGTAATTTGATAAATCAAATCAAAAGACAACAATGAAGATTAGAGTCTTAATAGTTCATGTAATTTTCACTGAGGTGGGAAACAGTTGAACGATATTCAAAACTATGAATGAATTACCAAGTAGATGAAAGTCGATTGAAAGAACTTGATGTATTTAATTAAGGCCAAGATATTATTAGATTTGTCTTTTTATATATTTTTATTTTTATTTTCTATAAAAAGTATTTCACACCAACTTAAAATGACTTTTAGGATTACTATTTTTTATCTTAATAAAAACCATAACCTAAGGTTTGGACAACCAAACTAGGATCTTTTTTAATGGTCTCATCAAATTTGGATGGTCGGGCGACACACTGGTGTTTATTAGAAATACCGTATCTGTAAATATTGAGTTTCCCTTTCTTGTCCACGTCAAAGCGAATGGCGTTTCTGGAACCCATCGATGGGTCTTCATCAAAATAATTGTAAGGCAGTAAGAAGAAGCTGCGATGCGCTCCGACTGTTGGTGTAATGGGCAGGTCTTCGGTGTGAGGAATATGATGAACTCCTATTGTTACCCAGGCTACCAAATCCTGTAATAAGGAAAACATATTTTCTTTGTTATTCTTTTCTCTTCAATGATATGAAAACAGTAGAATAACAATGATTCGGGTGGTTATAATAATTCATCAAGATTTAATTGACTGACTTTGACAAAAGGAAAAAAAACAAGAATAGTAATTTTGTTTATTTTATACATACTCCTTTTTAACACAAGGCCAGCTCAAGGTACAGGCAACGCGGACGCCATCATACTGCCATGGACATGTGTCTGGGTTCTTAAATCTAAAGCTTATTAAAACATCGTTGTCCATGACTCAAGACAGATTGACTATTTTGTCAATAAAATGATTTAGGTAGGATAATGAAGGTATTCATTAGCTTGAATTTTTTTACGATTTCAGCCCAAGCAACATATGGAACTAGTTTTTTACAGCGTCTTTGAGGGATAATAGTGTTTGTAGTAAGAAGCGTAAGAAAGAATGTTTTGGTGCAAGGAATTGTATGTAGTTTTGTGGATCAATGATTGTGGCTAGCTAAGATGTGCGTTGTGGTGCAGTGGATAATGACTTAGACCTAAAATCGATCATGTCTCAAAGAGACATGACTGACTGGGACTGGTAAGAAGATTATCCATGTTGTCGATTAGTTTTCGTAATGAAGCTTATAATCGTGCTATGTCGGTTGTTAATCGACTTAACGTACCCAAAATGATAGGAACTTGGTAATCTTCCACTGAAAGCTGACTACTTAGTATTCTGCTAACTAATATGAACTGCCTAGTAGTTCTACTGAACTCCAATAGAAGTCTAAAGAACTCCTATGAACTTCCTGTTAACTCTTATTAATATAGGAGGGAGAGTCCAATATCTGAGGAATAGATATGTTTCCCAATAACAATCCCGCAGTAGGTTGCCATTACTTTCTGCGGTTGCCAGTCAAGGCCATAGAACCCAATCTGTTCTGTTATTTAACCCATAACTGGAGGGAAGAGACGGATTAATACCATTTTCCAAGGGTATTTGAGCGTAAGTGACTGCAAGGAATTCAACTGGAATTCGAACTCGGCTCCCCGATTTGTCGTTCCGAGTTGATATCCACTGCACCACAACGCACATCTAAGGAGTCTAGGTACCATGGCGAAAAGATCAGCCGAGCAGTTACCATGAATGTATTTATAGAAAGGACACAGAAAATGTATGTTGCGGCAGTGGAGAAAATGACTGAAAACAAGACGCCAGGTCAGGACCAATAATATAGCTGATTTCGTTCAATTTTAGCATTACTAATATTATTATCATCATCAAAACAAAACAGGATATAATAAGTGTTCAGTTTCACAAATCATTCACTTCTGTAATTGTGGAACAAGTAAGCGTTAAAAAATTAAAGAATAAAAGAAAGACTCACCTTATCGACAATATTTTCATCATCGTCGATATAATCCTGAAATTTTACGGTCGGATTCATTCCATCATACATAGCATATTCAGAACTGCTTCTTGTTTCATTCCCTTTGTAGGTCGTCACGGCCATTTGGTAGCGCGCCCATGCGCGACTATTTTCACTGTTTTTATTCTCTGGTAAAACCATTTTTGTCATTCCGTCAATTTGTAACCGATAGGATCGTGGAAGTCCTTGCTTTGTCTTGAACTTGTTGTTACTAAACAACAGGTATTTGGGAGTATCAAAGTTGTATTTGTAGATAGCCTCTTTCTCAGTGTTCTTAAGGTCTCGGCTGTACGTAGTTTGATAATAAATCCTCTCTGGGCCCCATTTCCTATTTGGGAAGTTACTGGGTTTGATGTCGAGTGTCTCGTATCGATTCTTGGTTCCTTTAATGTCCACATCAACCCGGAAGTTAAATAAATGCTGATGCATATTTCCACTGAGATGGTCACGAAGATGTGCTCCAAATGATTTCTCTTCATCTGTAGCGTAGGTACCCATTATATAACCAGTTGAAATCACACGCACTTCGATCGCGCCATTTTGATGAAGCACCAAGTCGAAAATATAATCATAGTTAAGTACCGTCAAAATTGTTCTAAGCACAAGAACATCGTCCATCATGCCGCCATAGAATCGGCCACCAAAATTAGAATATGAATGATGACGTCGAAGTGGGATACCTGTATTTTGTTCGAATATGCAAAATGCGTTCACCGATTTAGTTGTTGCATCGCCAGTGGTTTCCCCGTAATGAGAGGCGGAAATCATATGCGCATGCTCAGGGCAGTCAGCACCAGGTACCAAAGTCCGAACAAGTTTACCATACATGCCATAACTGTCAAAATAGTCAGCAAATCTTTGAGCAGGATTATAACCGGAATAGATTACGGCCAGTTCTTGGAGACTTAATTCGTACACAATCCTTTCGCCATTATAGCGAATATTATAATACTGGGGACCACTGACCGTTGACATTCGAAATGTGAATTTCCATCCCATATATTCTACTTCTGGTCCAGTTACACTGTACCGCCTACCGTCTGGTTCGGTTTGATAAGGTCGTCTCTGACCCGTAGTCGGAAACGTTGTACCGCGGAGATTAAGAGTAGAAAACAGGTTTTTATCGTTTTTAGGAAAGGTAAGTTTTATTTTCTTCACAGTTGGGTCTGTGAAATAACGATCTACAAATTCTGTCAATGATTGAAAGAGCTGCCCGGCGTACCATATTTTATCGACTGAAAATTTCGTGGGATCGTTTCCGGTTAAATTCACTAAGATATTAAGACCTACTGGGTATAAAGAAATGAACTCTACATTATAAGAAATCCAAAACCAAATCATTCGTTCTTCTTTCTGGGAAATCGCTGATGACATTGGTGTCATGACATATGCTGTGAGACATTCTGAGCCACAATTAGCAAAAGAAGTGCCGAAACTATCACGCAAAATTCGACCCAAATCCCGTTCAATAGCTATTCCGACATGTATTAGCATCGCACCTCCTTCCATATCGCTAATTGGTCGGAAGGCGAAAGGTACAGTTCTCACCAGAGTATTGTATGACGGATTAGGTAGCGGACCGACTATATATTCTTCTACATCAGGCTTTGCTTTGTCACCACGAAAAATAGTCACTTTCGCCCTTCTCAAAGGTTGCTTGCCCCTTCCTTCAAGATAATCAACTGCTTGTTTTTTTTCCGGTAGTTGTAATTCGATGTTGCTAATATAACTGATGTTGATTCCTGTCAATTTTGTCGGATCCTCTACATTTAATTCCTTCTGATTGCGGATATAATGAACTACAGCGCGCATCTCTTTCGACGTGAGGTCAGCAAAGATGGGAGGTTTGTCTGGATTGGGCATGCTTTGTGTGGCCAAACCTTCGGTGCATTTTTCTACTAATAATTCTTTCATTTTCTTGTCTTTTAATACGGTGACGATTGTCAAGGCCAATGCAAGACAAACTGCCAGAGTCACAAACACAAAGGAGCAAACTTTCCATCCGCTCTGCGAAGTCATCTAAAAAAAAGAGAAATAAGAAAATAGATTAGCTTTTGTTTAACAATGATGTCGTTTGGTTAATATAGACATTATATATTAGGACCTTGAATAAGTTCTCGATCTTTTCCGACACATCGCGTTCCCAGAACTGCGTGAGTGTAATTTCAAATGGTAACGCATCTATAAGGAAGTGATATAAGCAAGATTGAAATCCAGTGTACGTCATTGTCTAAATGTAAACAACTTTGTTTTTCTTAGCGTTGAACATGTCGGATTTCGTGCCAATTAATTACGGTAAAAATATTTTTAGAAAAAGTACAAGAAAGCCTCGTTATGGTAGTGGGAAAGGAACTGAAACCGAGATACCAGATCAGGACCAATAAAACAGTAGATTCTTCTTTTGGTTTTGTCACGAATATCTAAATACACAATAGGAATTCCAGACTAGATTAAACAGCAATATTCAATGCATGTACGAATGGCAGACTTATAGACATTCAAGATAGATTCTGGAGAGAAAGCACGACGTGAACCAATCTCATGAGCAGCAGACATAGCAATCTATTCAATATAGAATTTCCACTTCATATCAGTAGAAAATGTTAGTTCGAAAAGGAGCAATGGGTTCCTTCCTTGGAGTTTATCATCAATCGTGTTAAAATAAATGTAACCGTGGAATTTTCGCAGGTACTGCTCGTGAATATATTTTACTTATCTTCAGCATACGCCAGTAAATTTGAAGATTAATTCCAATATACTTCAGTATGCTTGTTTATTAAGTAGATGTTTTAGAGTTTGTTTTTTTTTTAATTTTAGAGAAAGAAATGTTAAGTGGTCAGGTATGTTTTGTTTGATTTAGTTTCGTATATTTGATTGTTTATGGTCATGTTTTTGACTTATTGGTAAGAAGAGGCTTGCAGTAGTAGTAGTAGTAGTCTATCGTTAAATACAAAATGTGTGAGAAGAGAACTGGCGCAGACTGCAGCATAGTGTGGTCTCAGTTTTATCGACCGGAGGTGCTCGCAGGGCTATCCATTAATGCGATACATGACACTGCAAGTTGGTCAGAGCAGCCTCTCTAGACGCTACGCAAGAGCTCGGGCTCCTATTTACCACTCAGGAAGCAGCAAACAGAAAACTACTATAGTATGAAGAGACGTTGCCACCATCTACACACATCACAATAAACTCATGATACCATTACTGTTAAGACCTGAGGAGAGGAAAGAAACCGGGAACTCCTTCCCAAACAGGAAATAAGAGATCAGCCTCTACTTTTGTTCAAAGAAAAGGTGGGGGAGGAGTTTAAGTCAATTTAATGAACTCGGCCTTTCAGAGTTATCAAACAACCAAGAAGCGTTACTATTTTTCTAGTATGAAAGATAAAAAGATCTGAAAATTACTATTTCTCTATTGTTTCTTTACTTGAATTATAACCCACAAAAAATAAGATCTATTTTTTTCTATCTAGCCGGTTCATTGTGATCATCTTTATTTATACAGATGCTCAACAGGAAAGTACTACCAGCTGATAACTGTCCACCTAGCCTCGTTTTCGTCTCACTTTCCGCCTTAGCGGGTGTTGTTTGAGCGAATTGTAAAGGGAGTAGAAAAACAAATGCAGGGAATAAAACCTGCTGCTTTTAAGATATTCAGCGCAAAAGAAATGAAATATAAAGAGGATTTTGAAAGGAAAAATCATTTACCTAAGAATAAAAAAAAATGTAGACTTTCTTGAAAAATGTTTCAACAAAAAGAGAAAAAATGTCAATTAAAGTGATTAAAATAAATATGAAGCAAGAACAAAATGAGAGACAACTTAAGAATTTTCAAATTGAAGACAAAACAGGAAGAAATTCATGAAAAGAAAGAAAGAATGAGCTTTAAAAACTGGAAAGAAAAAAAAAGAAATGAATGAAAACGGTAAGAAAGAATGAAAGAAAGAAAGAAAATATGTTGGTTTTATCTGTTCGGCATGATGGAAGAACTTAATTTTTCTTTAACTGAAGATCTACAATTTCAAAACTTTTCACTTTGAAAATGAAGGTTCGGTAAAAAGAAAGATATAAAGGTTCGGTAAAAAGAAAGATATGAAGGTTCGGTAAAAAGAAATATATAAAGGTTCGGTAAAAAGAAATATTACCAGTTCCGATTAGCGGCGTAAAGTCCCACACATTCTACAGTCATATTCGTAGGGTTGAGTCTTGGATAAGAGAGACTGACGGAGCTCATGCCGCTTCAGACTAGTTTTAAAGTCAGTTTTCCTTCTCCTACATTAGTTGACACTTCAAGGCATGAGAGCCCACTTTGCCTTGCTACTTAGCCCATAGTTAAAGGAATCCAGATTCATATCTTTTTCAAGAACATCAGTGAAAAATTAACAAAACAGAATGGAGCGAGAATTGAAATTTGGCACTCGAATTCACTTTCAATACCGATAACAGTTACGCTATTCTATACATACATACATACATACATACATACATACATACATACATACATACATACAAACAAACAAACAAACAAACAAATAAAAGTCGACAATCAAAGAATTTTAACACGCTGATTCTTACGTACGCTTCATTCACTAGCCAAATGCAGATGACAATTCTACTCCTGCAGCTTCTTCTCTCGCACTTCCCACCTGTGGAACTCGCTCCCGTATTCTTGCTTTCCTAACGGCTACAACCTTCCAGAAATTTAAATGCAAAGTCAATACCCATCTACTAACCACTGGACTCTATCTCTCTCCTCACCCCTGTATAACCTTCCCTTTCTCTCCACCTATGTATCTGTCATCGCACCTGCTTTCTATTGTTCCTTTCTAACTAGTTTGTACTCCTCACTCTTTTTTAATTAATCTTTTTACATTTATGTAACCCCCTGCACATCAGTGGCGTTTCCGCCTTGCTCGGGGTGAAATGATTAAAAAAAAAAAAAATTATCGTTTTTTTTTTTGTTTTTTGTTTTTTTACTTTTTCTCCAGTGTCTAACATGTCTTACGATGTTATTAATATTGTAAACACCCTGGATAAATAAGAAATAAAAAGTTAACGACCGAGAAAAATGCTATTTAAAAATCAATGTTTACAAATCTCGCTAGATTTCGCCACATATATAAAACAATCTTATCACACTTAAAACTACTAAACTTCCAAGTTTATTAAATATTTATGCATAAGGTACATTCATTCGACGGATCGCTTTCTGTAGAGTTATCAATTTTTTCTTCAATCTTTTTATTTTATCTTATAACGTAATGGATTGCGTCTCGTATTGAGGAATCGGGGATACACTTGGGAAAGGTATGAATCCATCTCTTCTCCCCCAAGCTATGGGTAAAATAGCAGGACAGAATAGTTTCTCTAGCCTTGAATGGTAACCGGTTTAGGAGAACGAAAACTCTGAATTCAAACCATCATGGAGAGGGTTGAGCTCCGAGAGTCTAACGAGTCACGGATATCAGGATTTGGATCGCGTTCATTCTTTACGAGTGTCCCACTAAGGTAGCCTTGTGCCGCACTAGTCTAGGAAGGAGGAAATACATAGTACACCACACACGTATGTCACACAATTATGGCCGCGTGGTCGTAGAGTTAGAACATTCGCTTTCTGACGTTGATCGAACCTCACCATGGTTGATTTGTCAGAAAGGTGACTGAAAATCATATCACGTGTTGACCCAAGTCTTGTGAGTGAATTTGGGGAGACGGGAAGCTGTCGTTGGGAGCTGCCTTTGATTGTGCTGGACATTGTGACCAGGGGTTTTAACGTATTGGCCTTGTCAGACTGTTGATCACGGCAGATAACGCGCTCTCTCCCAGAAACTGGAATTCGATCTGCACAACATAGTTGCAGTATAAACTAGAGGTGAACTCTGTGGGTGTTGAACAAATGCAAATGTACCTGAGCAAACGCTTGCAACGGGATTAGCTAGCCGCTCTAGAAGACGGGCATCCTTGGATACAAGTGGCCGGCCATTTTATCAGACAAATATATAGCACACATGGTGCTTACTAGCCCTGAGCCCCACAACCAGGGAATGAACTCGATTGGGAATCTCAAGCAGTTCTTTGTGAGCCTTGCTATCTTATCAATATTTGCTTTTTTTTTCTACCCACATTTATATATGTTGAAAATTAAACTAAACACAATTAAGTACTAAAGGATAAAAAATGCTCGCGCATTCTGACATCATTCTAGAGTCGTTTTTTGTTTTTATTTTTTTTTATTTTTTGTTCAAATTCGTGAATTTGTTTTGTTCACGTTAAATCTCGAAAATATTATATATATATAACCCTGTATTTTTGTTCATACTGTTGAATGTGTTAAAAGTATTCAACGTTTTAGCAAGAAAAATCTCAAGCTAGTGTTAAAAATTGACGCAAAATATTGTCAATTTATTTAAGATGGAATGATCGATTATTACATGTCACTAATTTGTATTTAGATACATTGTTTTTTTGTTTTTTTTTCTAGAAAAAGTTGCAAGGAAAACTAGGATCTCATGCCTTGAAGTGTCAACTAATGTAGGAGATAGAAAACCGAATTCAAAACCAGTCTGAAAAGGCATGAGCTCCGCCAGTCTGTCTTATCCATTTATTTGAATCCATTGTATTTTTTTTTCATTTTTTCTAGTTGAGTTGTTTAACTATATTGCGTATGATCCATTATTGCACATTATTTGGGTACAATACAATTTGTATTTAATATGAATACTTCTTTATGAAATTTGAGAGGTAGTAGAGTAGGGGCCCTGTAAAATAGATAGGGTGGCACGATAGCCTTGCACTGGTCCTGTACGTAGCCTTTTCAGTGCTGGATAAGTTACTTTGTTAAATGGTTACTAAATATACATGAATGTTAATGATAACCTTAGCCGTTTACCTACAAGGAAACATTTGGCATTCATTGACTGAGCAATCAGTACTGGTTTCAGTTGAAATTTATATAATATTTCTCTTAAAACAACTTACCAGGAAAAAGCTTTCTCAAGTCCAGTAGCTGTTATCGCTATTTTCATTATTGATGGGGGGTTTCATCCTAACCTTTTGATTAAATTAGTGTGGAAAGTCAACATCTTGATTATGTCATTATTTTCTTTTCCAGTTACATATAATATCTATTTTCGTTGTTACTGTTGTTGGTAGTCATCAAAAAATGTGGTTTCTGCTACTTGGTATAGTTCTTTGCGAGTCTGTAACGTCAGTCCTCAATGTTCAAAGGGGGATGATCTTTGTTAAGTCACTTAATTTTCACTCGCTCAAGAATTTCTTTTTACCATTGATCTTAGAAAACGCTTGTATACAACTGCCATATTAGATATTTCTAAACGGGTTTGGCGCTATGCATGACACGCATATAAGAATTTCAATCTGAGGAGGCTATTTAACAACATGATTTGAGTTTCCAGGTTGATATTTCGGTTTTGTTGCAATTTACGGTGTAGAGCGAAACCACCTCTGGCGCAGCCTATTTTATGTTTGATTTTCGTTTCTCCAAGACTTAATTTGTTATAACTGATCCATGTACCAAGGTATCTTAAGTGTTTATTGACCATATCTACAGGGGTGTAGCCGTACACACTTCGCTTGACCAATTGAGGCATGGTTAGACTACATAACACATAGCTGGATGGTTTGAGTTGTTCGGTTCCCTCCTAAGACTATAAGACACACTCTGTCCTGCTAAACCTAGGGGGTGAGAATAGATAGATTCATAACTTTCCCAGATTTATTTGAACGTAAGTGAATGTAATGAACTTGACTCTCCCATTCCGCAATCCATTAATCTACTGCCAGGCAGGCAGATAGATAGATAGATAGATAGATAGATAGATAGATAGATAGATAGATAGATAGATATTTGGTTTACTAAGCGCCGCTTAGATGTGGTACAAGGCAGAAAGTATAGGGTTCCCAGTGAGAATCGAACTCACTACACAGTTGTAATGGTGCTAGATAGATAGATAGATAGATAGATAGATCTGAACAGACTGAGATAGATAGATAGATAGATAGATAGATAGATAGATAGATAGATAGATAGATAGATAGATAGATAGATAGATAGATAGATAGATACATACATACATGCATACATCCTTTGTTCAGGGAACAGGACACAGAGCAGTGCCCGAAGAAAAGACAGAATAATCTGACTACTTTTACCGATGCTTGTGATTAAGTTGGTAAGATCCTCTCACAGTAAGACAAGCTTCCAAGGATAAGGGATACAATTTCAAATCTCACCGGAAGTTTATTTTGTATTTCCGGTTCATACTGTTGACTTAGGAATCGTAGAATAAATGTAAAGACGAACTGAAATTGCCATAAAAACAACAGAAACAAGATGAAAAAATAGTGGGAAATTTATAATAAAATATATGAGATGATGCATGTGATACGAGAATCTTCGAAAAATATGCATACCGATCTAATTATCACTACTCAAAATTATAGAAATGTTCGTCTATATTAACTGTAGAGATCCAAGAATGTAAAATGTTAATGAAAAACTAACATAGTCAGCAACAGATTAAGAAAGAAAGAAAGAAAGAAAGAAAGAAAGAAAGAAAGAAAGAAAGAAAGATCGTTTATTTAACTGCACCTGTTCGACAAAAAGGCACCAAAAGAAATCATCATATGGCCACTCTTTTGATGTCTGTTTACAACTGAGTTTAAATTTCACGCAGCCCTCCATTTTGAAAATATTTGTGTTTCACTCAGGGGTAAAAATAAACTTTAAATATTTCAAATAATATTGATAAGCCCTTGAAGAAAAAAAACAAACTCTTTTACTTCTATTTTTTATATAGTTCTCCTTTATTAGGTTAATATGTTTCTCTTTTCTCTCCATATAGATAGATAGATAGATAGATAGATAGATAGATAGATAGATAGATAGATAGATAGATAGATAGATTGATTGATTGATTGATTGATAGATTGATTTTGAAGAGAAATTATGTACAAGACTGTCTGCGGATGACTATTTACGCTCTTGCCCGTCAATTGACTTTTAAAACAGTAGCTATTCACCGCTATTTAGGCATCGTTCTTCAGCAATGAACAGGGTACTCGTGGCTACTGGCGTTTGTTGATATTTTGTATATAACATGCAAAAATCAGCCTTCCTCCACCGGGCTTAGAGGTAGAATCTCTGACTGATATCAAATCAGTCGGGTTTCAATCCTGGATGGAAGCAATCGGATGTCTAACCGAACTGGTGAGCAGTGATACAGCGAAACAGGAGTGTCTGCGGATAACTATGTATATATATATATATATATATATATATAAGAAATAGATTTCAAGAAATATATATATATATATATACATATAAGAAATAGATTTGAAGAAATATATATATATATTTTTTTTAAATCATATCACCCCGGGCAAGGCTGTAAGGCCACTGGTGTGCAGGGGGCTACGTAAGAGTGAAAAGATTGGAAAAGAGAAAGCCGGAAAACCACATCCTAAACAGGGAACAAGGGATGAGCCTCTACACCTGTTCAATAGATGTGGGTGGAGAGTGAACCGGGCGATAGTTCAGTCTATCTACTCCAATTGAAAAAAAAAATAAGGAAAAGTAAAAAGATTGTAACAGAGAGAGCAGGAAACCACATCCTAAACAGAGAACAAGGGATGAGCCTCTACCCCTGTTCAATAGACGTGGGTGGAGTATGAACCGGGCGATAGTTCAGTCTATCTACTCCAATTGAAAAAAAAACATCAAAAAAACAAAAAGGAAAAGTGAAAAAGATTGGAAAAGAGAAAGCCGGAAACCACATCCTAAACAGGGAACAAGGGATGAGCCTCTACACCTGTTCAATAGATGTGGGTGGAGAGTGAACCGGGCGATAGTTCAGTCTATCTACTCCAAGTGAAGAAAAAAAATAAGGAAAAGTAAAAAGATTGTAACAGAGAGAGCCGGAAACCACATCCTAAACAGAGAACAAGGGATGAGCCTCTACCCCTGTTCAATAGACGTGGGTGGAGTATGAACCGGGCGATAGTTCAGTCTATCTACTCCAATTGAAAAACAAAACAACAAAAAAACAAAAAGGAAAAGTGAAAAAGATTGGAAAAGAGAAAGCCGGAAACCACATCCTAAACAGGGAACAAGGGATGAGCCTCAACCCCTGTTCAATAGACGTGGGTGGAGTGTGAACCGGCGATAGTTCAGTCTATCTACTCCAATTGAAAAAAAAAATAAACAAAACGGAAAAGTGAAAAGATTGAAAAAGAGAAGGCCGGAAACCACATCCTAAACAGGGAACAAGGGATGAGCCTCTACACCTGTTTAATAGACGTCGGTGTAGATTTCAAGAAATAAATATATATATGTTTATATATTTGTTATAAATTATGTTTTAGAACATGTACATTATTCTAAAACATAATTTATAATAAATATTCACTGCTCAAATTCTTTCTTCGTTCTGTACCCACTCGGATATATGTTTATATATATATATATATATATATATATATATATATATACAAGAAATAGATTTCAGGAAATATATATATATATATATATATATATATATATATATATAAGAAATAGATTTGAAGAAATATATATATATATATATATATATATATATATATATACTCATGCAGATGAATACACATATAAATGGATACACATATAGATGGATAGATATTTATTGATTTGCTCTACTTGTTACTAATAGCAAAAATTCCTTAGCGTCTCGACAAGATGACCTGAAAATTTCAGATTTAACTTTTTTTATTGGTTTTGTCATCTGTTGTTAGTTCATTATGAAAAGAAATAAAGCAACAACAGTGATCTTTTTAATTGGTTTTGATATTTCATGATTCAAAGCAAGATGGCGCTTAATGATTATTTGCATTAGACTGATTTAAATTTCCTCATTTAATGTTTCCGATAACGACTTTAATAGACGGCGGCATCATTCGTCTTCTTTGCATAACTAAATTTACATTTTAAAGAGAATTTATACTTTAAAGTTGATAAATTTATTGCAGACTAAAATAATTCAGTCACTCAGTTAATTGGCATACGTGATACGGCGACCATGTCTCTTTCGAAATATGACTGACTAGGCAGAAGATTTTCCCGCAGTAGGTTGCCATTAGTTTTAGCGGTAGACCGGTTGCCAACCAAGGCTATAAAACTTAACCTATCCTGCTATTCAACCCATAGCAGGAGGGGGAATGGATTATAGGATTTTGGTGCGTAAGTGAATGAAAAATATTTGACTGGAATTCGAACTCGGTTCTCCGATTTCTCATTACGAGCCGATATCCATATTTTTTAAAATATACATATATATTGGGATTCAACTTACTGCAACAATTGAAAATAATTCCCAGTTAACTAATTTCTTTTTTTATTTCGAAGACATAAATATGTATGAAACACTTTAAAAAAAACTAACCTGAATATTTGATAAAAGGCACACATTCAAGCTTTTATTAGGTGGCCTCATTTAGTGGACAACCTGAGCCAACAACTGAGGGGGGCATCTTAAATTTTGTCAGAGGTTGAAGGTGTGTTGGTAGTGGAGGTGTTGGTAGGTGGGTGTGGTGTATTTATTTATTTATTTATTTTAGCACAGATCGCTGTTACAGATTATTATGCCTCTCTAGAGACATCGCCATTATTGCTAAAACGCCTGGAGTTTTGTAATGGCTGTCGGTAAAGTTAGTGACGTGATGAGAGAGCGGAAAAGGAATGATATAATCAAGAGATTACACCTAGAGTTCTTTTTTAAAGCCGAGACCTCCTGCTAGCGTTGTATGTATTCACAGAGAGCAACGGATATATTTACACGAGAATATTGACTTCACGTTATCTTCTGTTTACAATAAACATAGAACTGCGCAAACAGACAAGCAAAAATCTGATATGTTAGCATAATCTCATCTTATATATATATATATATATATATATATAAGTACACACACACAGAGGATGCGATGTGTAAACTGTCGCAATTTTATATTTTTGATTTCGCGCATATTGTTGCTTGTTTTTAGTTTATCGACTACACAGTATAGTAGGGTCAGTTGGGCATCGTCTGTGAGAAAAAGAGCACCATGACGCAATTCACTCCACCGCCAGAAATTTGGAAACGGTATTCTATACTGCTTGGCATTCATGCCAAAAGCTCCAATACGAACATTTCATAGTGTTTGGGTGCAAATCTGAGGTCAGTTCAGAGGATTTGGAAAGAGTTGGATGAGTCTAATGGTGATTACGAAGGTACGTCAGCTCGGAAATTTTACTGTGCTCGTTTTGATAATAAACTAACGAACGAATTAGTTGGTGAGGTTTGCAGACTCAACACATAGACCAACATCAAATGCCTTGAGAAGGTAGTGCTGCCCTGGGTCAAGTGGGTAACTGCTAGAAGATCCTATCTCTGGCAACAGGACTCTGCACCATGCCACAGAAGCAGAAGACCCCAGTCATGGCCGTCAGAAAATTTCTGCGATCACATCACCCGTTACATCTGGCCTCCTAACTCCCCTGACTGCAACCTATTTGATTATGATGTGGGGATGCAGTTAAGCGAGAGTCCAACAAAACTCCTTGTAACACCAAAGAACTGAAGTCAAAGATTACGGCAGCATTCAGCAACTTAAACAAGGAGACCGTTCTGTTAAGTTGCAGGAGATTCCGAAGTCATCTGGAGGCTATGGTTTTATGCTAATATTTGTTTTATTGAATAAATTTACTCTTTAGTACTTCAAAATATTTTTGTGCAATTTTGGTAAATATATATGTTAAAATGTGATGTCGCTGTTATTTTCATTGTTGCATAATTTATACGACAATTTATCCATCACAGCACACACACACACACACACATATATATATATATATATATATATATATATATAGAGAGAGAGAGAGAGAGAGAGAGATAATAATAGCCTACTGCAACTCAAAAGTTTCGGTGCTGAATGCACCATCAGGTAGTGAAATATGGTTCAGTTACTCGGTCACGTATATATATATATATATATATATATATATATATATTGATAAGGAAATTTAAAAAAATAAAAATAAAAATATAATATGCTGCCATAATAGTTAGATGTAGTGAAATGAGAAATTATTATAGCTTAAAAGAATTGTGGATGTAGACCAATAAATATTAAGACATTAGAGTATAGGAATCCATTGTATTGACAGAAGGAAGTGTCAGTTCTTTCAATTTAAATAAGAATGGAACAAAATGTAGCCAATATATTATTTTAGACGGGAAGACATTGAAATTAAAACAATGAAATATTTGTCTTAAAGGGTTTTGTTAATATAAAAACACAATTTTCATGTAAGGAAATCGACGTGAAGCCATGAAGTTAATTATTAAAGGCGGAATTGATTTTATAGTTCACTGGTAGGGAAAATAATCGTAAACAGCAATGTAACAGTTGATTAAGGTTAGATTTAAGGCATATATAATTAACTAAAATGGGTAGGATTATAGATTATATAATATTGTAAACAGTTTGAAATAATTTTCAGTATATTTAAGAGTGTGGATTATATTATAGTGCTAATAAGTAGTCATTTCATTACGTTGGTTAATAAGTTAGTTTTCGGGAATTTAATTGTTTGGATTTTTTCTTGTAAGCAAAGAAAACATTTTTCATGTAACGTTTTACATGTTCTAGCTGTTGATAATCTCTTTAATTTTGCTATAGGTGTTTTATTTGTATCTTTCAATTGCCAATAGTATTTGGAAAGTGAAGATGAGGTACGACAGATTTTTTATTATTATATAGTTTATGCTGATACAGTCGCGACTTAAAAGTGTTTTAGTATTTCAATATAATATTTGATAAGATTTGGATTCTGTAGGGAAATGGTAGCTTGATAGACTATAGAATCTGTAAGGCATCTATTTTACAGAGGGCATTCGTTTGCAAGTATTAGCATTATTTGCAAATATTAGTATTATTTTCGTTCTTTGTAATAGGGTGATTTTGATTGCTAATTTTGTTATATTGTTTTAGGATTTTATTGTTATATTTTTATTATCATTTTAAGATTATCAGTACAGCTATTATAAAGTTTCAGTTTATTCCAATTAAAAATTTTGCTAAGGAATTTATTAGTTGGGAAGTGTTTCTGAACTAGATTAAGGAATTTATTGAATAACATAATACTAACCATTTGGTTAAATGCTGGTGTGTACCAAATTAATTTCTATTTCTTTTTCTATATATTAGTATTACTATTTTTTGGCTTATAATATTTAATGTCATTGCATTTATAGCCACTGTTTTTTAGGATATTATTGTAATATTGACTGTGTTTGTAAAAAGTGTCTTCATTTGAGGAATTGTTGTTTATTCTGTGTTCTACAGAGTATGATATGTGTTTAATAATAGATGGTGGGTAATTTGATTTATAATGTATGTAAATAGGGTTAGTATTTTCTTTATATAGGGTGAGTGTGCGTTATTAACTAAATCTAGAGTAACATCTAGGAAGTCAAAGGTTAGTTTCTAGCATTACTTTAAAAGTAAAGTTTTTCATTAGGCGAATGCTATCTACTTTAGAGTTTGTAGAACTGTGGACAATCATGAGACCATCGTCTCTATATAACCATACGTTAGCTATATCAACGTCACTATGTGCAGTTCGATTGTACAAAATAAATAAGTCTACGAGATCTGATGATTCTGCAGAATCCACAGGTGTCATAGTAATGCCGAACAGATCATTGGCATTTGACTTTGTCCACTGTTCATTGTTGTGGAATTCATTTTACTTCTACGTCATAAAATAACAGAATTACTTTCTGTCCTTGTGAAATTAAGCAGATTGTGATATCATTTAATATACTATCTTGGGAGTATCTTAGCTTTATGAAACCATTGCGTTTTTATATACTTTTATAGTAAGATATATCGTGGCTGCTTCACCACGACAATGCAACTGCTCAAAACGCTCTGGGCATCCTGAAGTGTCTGACCGAGAAGAACATCTCCGCACTGGAACAACTTCCCTATTTTTTTTTTTTAATCATATCACCCCGAGCAAGGCGGTAACGCCACGAATGTTCAGGGGGCTACATAAATGTGAAAGGATTGGAAAAGAGAAAACCGGAAACCACATCCTAAACAGGAAATAATGGATGAGCTTCTTCACCTGTTCAATAGACGTGGGTGGAGTGTGAACCGGGCGATAGTTTAGTCTATCTACTCCAATTGAAAAAAAAAGTGAGAAGAGAAAACCAGAAACCGCATCCTAAGCAGGAAACAAGGGATGAGCCTCTTCACCTGTTCAATAGACGTGGATGGAGTTTACCTGATCTTCATACGTGTGGGTTTTTTCTTCCCAGTGCTGAAGTGGATCATCAAAGGGACCCGTTTTGAAAGCATATGGGGGGCTATCAAGATAGTCTTAATGACCAAACTATGTGCGTTGTGGTACAGTGGATATCGGCTCGGAACGAGAAACCGGGGAGCCGAGTTCGAATTCCAGTTGAATCCATTGTATTCCCTTACGCGCAAATACCCTTGGGAAAGGTATTAATCCGTCTCTTCCTTCCAGTTATGGGTTAAATAACAGGACAGATTGAGTTCTATAGCCTTGGTCGGCAACCAGTTTACCGCAGAAAGCAATGGCAACCTACTGCGGGATAATTTTCTGCCCAGTCAGTCATGTCTCTTTCGAGACATGATCGCCTAAGCGTGTATCACGTATGGCACTTTAACTGACTGAAGGGCACCCAAGAAGAATCCTTCCAGCAATGCATATAAATATAGCAGAGAAGAATGGAAAAGTTCATTAATCTCGAGTGGTGTTACTTTGTAGCGAAAGCCGTATAGTTTGTTGTTTTGAATTGAATCACACTATTTGTAACACCAGAAAAACCTCGTATATTGCATAATAGTTCTTTATTTCTAAGAAAATTTTTCTTGCTTCATAACATTTTTAGCTTTTTGAAATGCAACTTTCTTCATTTCAATGCATTTTCAGATTTCTATGTCATATTTTCCTTTGCTTGTTAAATGACTTTCCAGCCCACATACCTGGTTTACTTTCTCTTTTATGTGCCGTGTCTCTTCAAGACGTAGGCGATCATGACTTTCCACATCTTTCTGTCCCTTGTACCTCTTAATAAGTTTCATCTTTTCTTTTCTCCCAAACCCTGTACTACAATCTATTTGCTCAAGCTCATCAAATACGTTACTCGCTATCTTCCTGTTCTCTTTTCTCAATCAGTTCTGCAAGTATCTGGTTTTCCAAACCCTCCTTCCTCATTACGGACCCCAGAAATTTAAACTGCCTCTTCCTGATGTAACAGTTTGAAAACATAAAATAATAGTTATATTTTATATTTGCTATACTTGTTCATGTATTATTCGGTACGCATATCTATGCATTTGTGTGTGTGCGCACGCCCGCGTATTGCAATATTTGAAGAACGAAGATTATTTGCCTTTCAAGTTTTTAAGTACACATCTGCGCGGCAAATGATATTATAAAAAACACATTGAACCGCTCTGTTTATATTTCTAATTCAGCACGTTCATTGGTGTGTAAATAGTCGGTTTAAAAGTGGCATCCGTCTAATCAACTAAAATTGGTTACAAAATCACTCTCTGACTGACATATTTGTTAAGTGGAATAAATTTGGCACATCGCCATATTCGTACTTGAAGATTTAAAAAAACGCGCCATTGGCCAACAACTTTCAATATTTCAGCTGACTTATTTTGTTGGGAAGGAACTGACAGAAAGAGTTCGTCAAATATTGAATACATATCCACATATATGTAATCGTCACACACACACACACACACACACACACACACACACACACACACACAAATATATATATATATATATAATCTAAACTTATTTCTAAATGGAACTTTGTGTGTGTGTCTGTGTGTGTGTCTGTGTGTGTGTTTGTGTCTGCATGTGTGTGTTCGTTACCTATAGACTCCGAAACGGCTGAACTGATTTTCTTGACAATTTATACAGTTGTACTATAAGCGTCTGCGAGTGTTCTTAGCTAGATTTTGTGTCAAGGTACCCCCGATAAATATCGAAAATCGATAATCGAAAAAATCGAGTTATAGAAGGAGTGGTCCGATTTTAATTAAAATTGATACACTCATAGACAAAGACATAAGAAAAGATATTCAGAAGTTTCAATGTTGCAGTTCTATCCTTGGATGACTTATTTGACTCAGATATTGGAAATCGATACCCCGATATCCTACCGGGTCTGATCAAAATCAGTTTTTCAGCCCTTTTATTTTAGTTTTTGCTTCGGGTTTGGCTCTAAGTAGATATAATTGTAGTTCTTAGTATCAGCCATGATACCATTTACTCAGATGACTTATTTAGCCTTCAAAATTCAGTTTACGACGAAAAAATCTTGTTTGATATTGATACCAGGTAATCAAGATTTGACTTACATCCATTCATTTTTCTTTCAGTCTACGGTTTCGCTTTAACTGGAAACTATTGCTTTTTAGTCTTTTGTGCCAACTTCCAAAGAGTTTGAGCTCCAGGCCCATTGATTAGTTTTAAAGCTTTCATTACATCCGACCAACGCCGGGCTAAACTGCTAGTATATATATATATATATATATATATATATGTGTGTGTGTGTGTGTGTGTGTGTGTGTGTGTGTGTGTGTGTGTGTTTCATATATATATCATCATGCATAGGGGTTAAAAAATATAAAATGGGCCATAGTTTTTATTGTTCCAAGTGCTTTCAGCTAGTATTAAAAGGATTGCAGATATAATAGACCAGTGAAATAAATTTTATTGAAGAAAAGTCGATAATGATATTAATAATACAATTAATAATATTTCTTGTATATTAGTAGGCATTTTGACAAAATAAAAACATGATGAGAAAGATTTTAAAATCGAAATTTTCGAAACGCCTGTGTCCTTTCTGAACGAGACAAGAACTTAAAAAAAATTAAATGGGACTTTCTTTTCTGGGGATTTGTTTGTTTGTGCTTTATGTTTTTTGTTTTTGCTTCTTCATGCCGGTGTTTTGTGTATGAGTAAATTTGGATGAAAGACTTGTAAAATAGTTAAAATTGTGAAATCTACTTGGGCATGTTTCGCCGAAAAAACAGTATCATTAGAAAATTTCTGATTCACTGGTTCGTATATATATATATATATATATATATATATATATATTACTTAGATAAACCACATTTTAACGCAGACTGATATCATCAGACCAGAAAAAGGTCCCAACTGTTAATCACACACACACACACACACACACACACACACACACACACACATATATATATATATATATATATATATATATATACCAATAACACACACACATACATGCTCTAACACACTTACACACACACACACACGCACACAACACATACAAGCACTCGCTACAATTAATGAAAGCAGCAGCAGCCAGGAATGATCATTACTTGAAAGCCACGGACTCATTCTGACAGACACACGCTCCTCTGCCATCCTGAAGACATATTAATATATAATATTAATGTATAATAAATAGGTAATACCCAAAAAACTTCTTTACCTTTTCTTTGTTTTACTAAACGCATTGTGACTGCCTTCAAGACCTAACCATACATCATATATATATATATATATATATATATAAAGAGAGAAAGAGAGAGAGAGAGAGAGAGAGAGAGAGAGAGAAGGTTTGTTTGTATTTCTGGCTTGAGAAAGAGAAAGTGTGTGTTAGAGAGAGAGAGAGAGAGTGAGTGAGAGAGAGAGAGAGAGAGAAATATGTGCTATTTACGCCTGTAAGCAGTTAAAGACATTTATCATGTGTATCATGATTTCCTGACTTAAAAACATAATGCTCCATTGTTTAGGATTCTTCATTGTCCAAATAAATAAATAAAAAAAACACATTTATGCCACATGTTTTCCCGCCGCAGTCATTTCCGATTCAATATATGAAAAAAATTTAATGCGTAGCGTTTATTTCGGGAATGTGTTTGTGAAGGATGTGACACTGTTGTAGTGTTCATATTTCTAAGCGTTTATAAAAAAAATGAATAAAAATCAAAATAAAGCGATGAAAGGCCATCATTTATAAATTTATAAATGATTCGTTAAAAAGAGCTGCATTATTTTTCTATAAAAATGTACAATAATTTTTTTTTTTTGTAGAAATTTTTTTTATCTAACATTTAAAATATAAAAGATTATACAAATAGTTATTGTTAATCTAGATATATATCTTGGATCACTTCGACGTAATGCTTAGCAAGCTTGTCTCGCTAGCATAATTACAGCTGAATAGTGAGTTTGATCCTCATTGGGTTCCCCATACTTTCGGCCATTATCCAAATTTCCAAAATGACTTGGGCAATTTGACGTGCTGTAATGGTTAGCGAGCTTGTCTCTCTACACCAATTACGACTACAAAGTAAGTTTAAACCACACCGAGTACTTCATACTTTCGTCTTTTTTTTCTTTTAATCATATCACCCCGAGCAAGGCGGTAACACCGCTGATGTGCAGGGGGCTACGTAAGAGTGAAAAGATTTGGAAAAGAGAAAACCGGAAACCACATCCTAAACAGGGAACAAGGGATGAGCCTCTACGCCTGTACAATAGACGTGGGTGGAGTGTGAATCGGGCGATAGTTTAGTCTATCTACTCCAATTGAAAAAAATAAAAGAAAAAGAAAAAGAAAAGAAAAGTGAAAAAGATTGGAAAAGAGAAAGCCGGAAACCACATCCTAAACAGGGAACAAGGGATGAGCCTCTACGCCTGTACAATAGACGTGGGTGGAGTATGAACCGGGCGATAGTTTAGTCTATCTACTCCAATAAGCTTTGCGATCAAAATCATCCAGTCTTTGGCGGATAAACTACAATTTGGGTCATTGTCTTCGGACAGACCACAACTAAAAATGCTGAAAAGTGTCCGGTTTCGGGGAAGACCTGCCATCGGCAGTACCTTTTTCATTGCTCTAAAGACGGTGGATCGGTAGGCATACCGATGCCAGCGAAACCGACGCCCAGGTGCACACACTCGAACTCCTCACATTAAAATGACTTTGTGTCACATCCCGCCAGCGTGGAGCGGTAAGTAAATACAATCCACATATTTGTTAATGTGTATAATGCCAAAAATAACTATAATAAAATATTCATAAAAATTACAATTATCATTAATTCACTCATTCTAAACGAATGAGAATCAAACACACTTTTACTCCTGTAAACATACAAATACATGACAATCTCACTATCGGACAGGCAGTCAACACGGACAGGCTGTCGACACGTTCACCAACGAAAATTTCGGTTCTATTTCTTTTTGTACGCCATAATAGTAACATTTATCCCTTTGCACTCAACAAAAATTCGAGGTAAGAAAACCCCAGACAATTCTTGTATTTTCCAACTAAATTATCTGGGCACTAATTGCATACATCTATAAAACAACAAATAATACGACTAAAACTGTATACAATTTACTCACTCTTAATATTCTCTTTCAGAAGGATTCCAATCTATATTTGATCTACATTTGACCCCAAATTCACAATTTTACTCAGTAATTTTTTTTTTATAAGCGTTTCACCCTGAGCAAGGCATGTCACTGCCACTACTGCGCAGGGGGCTACGTAGAGTGGAGAAAGGATGATTAAATATAGGAAATGTCAGAGGGTGGGTGATAGGCGGGTAAGGATACTGAGAATGAGGGTTGGGTAGATGAGAGTGTTCTGAGAATAATTGGGAGTTAGTGTGATAGGAGGTGTCTATTGACCCTACATTTAAACACCTGGAGATTGTAACTGTCGGGAAAGCAGAGTTGTGGAAGAGAGTTCCACAGGCGGGAAGCGCGAGAAAAGAAGCTGTTAGAGTAGAATTTACGGTTACATCTTATTTGTTTAACTGTGAAAGGGTGGGACCTAGTTGTTAATCTAGTATCTCGTGTAAATTCGTGCTTAGGTGGCACCAGTGATCTAAGCTCATCGGGCCTGGTAGTGCAGGAGTCTGGGATGGAGGTAAAGCAAAGGTCGAGTAAAGAGTCCCTTCCATTAGGGTTTTTAGAGAAACGCGTGGGGAAGTCCACCACTTGCGTTAGAGCTTGGGTTATTGAAAAGTACATGGTGCGGATCCCAGCAAGGTCGGTGGCTGAGTTTTCAAGCCACTTGGTGTGGTGGGCGTTAAAATCGCCAAACACAAATATATGGGCAGATGGGTGAGAAGAAATGGCCCTGTCGATATTAGTAGAGATGCTATCAAGTACCTTACAGTCAGAGGAGGAGGGGGAGCGGTAGAGGAGGAAGAGATAGCTAACCGAGCTTAGAAGTGAGAGGCGAAAGCACATGAAGGAATGATCAAGGGATTCAAGAGATGTGACCCTGGCTAGAGGGAGTTGTTCGCTGACATATACACCAAGCCCATGCATATGGACATTGGGGTCCTTCCTGAAGAGAGGAAGGTAACCAGGGACGAACAGCTCTGAAGAGGGGATAGAAGGGTCAAGGTTAGTCTCACATATAGGTAAGATATCGGGTGAGTTAGTTAGAAGGAATGATTCTACACTATTAAAGTTACTGCGAACACCTCGTATATTTGTGAGGGTAACGCAGATAGGTTTGGGCGATTTATGACTAGCTGGTTTAGTATTGTCTCTCGTGTTTCTAACACCAGATAATAACCAGATAATAAATAATACTTATTTTCCTGTTTTCACGTTTTGCTATTTCTCATTTTTACGAGTTTTTATATACACAAATATTCTTCTTCTTTTTCTATGTGCCCTGTCCTTTCAGGACGTAGGTGATTATGGCTTTCCACGTCTCCCTATCCCTGGTGGCTCTTAGCACGCCTTCTCCTGTTAGACCATGCAACCCTCGTTCCATCATCCACCTGATTAGGTCTTTCAAATATGTTATCCATTGCTTTCCCCTGTATCTTTTTCCCTCTATCTGGCCTGTTAGTATCAAGTTCTCCAAGCCCTCCTTCCTCATTGCAAGTCCCAGGAACTTCAGCTGTCTCTTCCTGATACTCAGTATTAATTTTCTTTTTGTTTCCACCATTTCTAAGACCTCATCATTGCTCACATCCTCGATCCATGATATTCGCAGCATCCTTCTGTAGAACCACATTTCAGTTGTTTCAAGTTTTTCCTTCATCTTTGATGATATTGTCCGGTATTCACTTTCGTATTGAAGAACTGGCATCACATAGCAATCCAGTACTCTCTTCTTTGTTTCTAGCGAAATTGTCCGGTTTCTCAAAACTTTACTCAAGGGATTTATAATTATTTACTCAAAGTTCTAACTCACTCACAATGTCTTGGAAGTGTGTGTGTGTGCATCATTGTATTTATGTATGTGTCTGCGTGTCAGAATTCTCTGTATTAAAAGTTTATCCACGCCATTAAAAGGAAGAAAATAAGAGAAGGTAAAAGAAATATCATTACCGAAATATGAACAGGAAAAGTCAAGAGAGATTGTAGTTCGACAGTAATAAACTAGGATACAGAGTTATTTTGATGGTTTGTATATCCTTAAACTGATAAAGGAATTGTGGTAGGGGTAAAAAAATACCGTTGAATCATTATCGAAAATGTACCCAGAGAAACTGCGCAATATATTTTATTTTTTCTTTCAATTTCTGAGGCGTAGTACTGCTTTTATTGCTGCGTTTGGTCACCCGACACTCACTACGATCTTTCTTTACATGTTGCTCGGTTTTAAGGAAATTTAAACAGATTTCAGAAGGTCACATGTTGTTTTTTTTTTTCTTGCTGTTTTTGCTTAATCAGGCACCCGTCTTACAGATTTAAACCAAGTTGATCCTTAACTCAGGCCTCGACACCGAGTTCAGGCTAGAGAACGACTGGGAACGAACAATTAAAAATTGATACTTAACAATTAACAATTAATATGCAAAAGTCGTTGCTGGAATTGAATAAAGAATTTTTTAAAGAAATTTCTACGTTTTACCTTAAGTTTATTATTTAAGATACTGAAGTAAGTATAATGTTTATTTATTTTATTTGAACTTTGCATATTTTATCTTTTAACATTTTTCAAATTTAAATTTAAATTTAAATTTAATATTTTCTCTATTTTCCTTTAACAATGACCATATTAAGTCTATTTTATGAATAATTTATGTTTTTCTTTAATATAACAGGTATTTTTTTAAATATATTGAATTTTTCTGTTCTTCGTAAATAAATAGAAAACATTAAAAAATAAAAATATAATCTTTTTTCACTGAGAAATTAATGAAAAATGACACATTAAAGAATTTATCACATAAAGCTAATGTCAAAAATTTAAGTCGATAATAAATTTAATATTTTACAACTATTTTTAAAGATGTAAAAGAGGTGACATTATTGTCTTGTCAATATCGTCTTTCACTTTTTTACTTTCTGCGATTATTTTAAACAGCGAAATTCACATTAAAGTCATTAAGAATTTTGTCGCAGAAATTTCATTTAATTTTTTTTGTTATTATTTTTCATAATAACGAATATTTTGATTATAAAATTTGTTTTTTAAAGAATAATTTAATAATTGATGTTTTCTTTATAATACGGAATATATGTTGATACTGTCTTGTAAGAAAAAAATAAAAATGATTCAACTTTCAGTAGTTACATTCTATAAATCGAACAATCAATTGTTCATCCAATCTACTGATTTTTTTCTACTAGAGGTATTTCAATATTTTTAATTAAAATTTTTGAAAACTTGAGATTCGAATGTTACCATGTTGGCATATATACAACAATTTTTTCTCTTTCAAAAAGTCGAATATCAATGTTTCAGCACTGGTCACAAATCAATGAAGCAATCGTTATCTTGATAATAAGAAAACAAATTAAAAAACACACATTAATGTTATGGGATTGGGACAAAATATTATAATTGTGATATTCTTATCCGGACATTTTAATATTTTGCTATATCCCGAAATGTAGATATTTTGAACCCAATTTTATGACTCTAACTAGAAAAAATT
Source organism: Ascarosepion bandense (assembly GCA_037127315.1). Lineage (NCBI taxonomy): Eukaryota > Metazoa > Mollusca > Cephalopoda > Sepiida > Sepiidae > Ascarosepion > Ascarosepion bandense. Next base: position 991,629 of record JBBBDQ010001725.1, on the reverse strand, counting down.
TGTACATAATATAATGCTTTCAGAGTAAACGTATGTATTAGATATATAGTTTGTAGTCAAAATATACTGTTGATAATTTTTTTTAAATATATTGCTGGTAATTTTATTATAAAAATGTATTTCTACTTTTGTGTTGTATTGAACAGAAAATGTGTGTTTATAATTTTACTATAAAAGCGTACTGTCAATTTTTGTTTTGGGGTTCGCTATTTAATCATACCTGAGACTATAACAGGTGCTAACACCACGTTTTATTGGCTTTCTGGTGATTTTAACGATATAATTTCATTTTTTGGTGTTATGGTGCAGTGGATACCGGCTCGGAACAAGAAATCGGGGAGCCGAGTACCAGTTCCAGAGAACTGCACTCACTCACGCGCAAATACCCTTGGGAAAGGTATTAATCCATCTCTTCCCTCCAGTTATGGGTTAAATAACAGGACAGGTTGGGTTCTGTAGCCTTTTGTAGAGTATTGACAAGGTGAAAAAGCTCCATAAATGGGTTCCTCGGGATCTTAATGAAAATCAAAAACGTAAGAAGTTTGAAGTGTGCTCGATTCTCTTTCTGCATAACACTAATGATCCCTTTTTTGACCGAATAGTCACTTGTGACGAAAAGTGGATTCTTTATGATAACCCTAAACGATCAGGTCAATGGCTAGATCGTGATGAGTTCCCCCAAACATTTCCCAAAATTAAATTGCATCAGCAAAATATTATTGCAACTGTCTGCAATTAGTGCTATCCACTACAGCTTTGTGGAAGCCAATCAAAGCATTAATGCAGAGCTTTACTGCAATCAACTTGACTAAATGCATGCACGCCTGAAAAACATGAGACCTGCATTGGTGAATCGATGGTCCATTTCTGCTCCACGATAATGGGCGGCCACGTGTTGCAAAAACTCTCAGACTTAGGATACGAGGTTTTACCACATCCTCCATATTCTCCAGATCTTTCAGCCGCTGATTATCATTTTTTAAACACTTTAGCATATTTTTAAACGGTAAAACTTTTAGGTCCAAATCAGAGGTAGAATCAGCTTTCAAAGATTTCGTTGACTCACAGTCAACGAAATCAACGAGGAAGAACTGTTTTTATCAACGAGGAATAAAGAAATTCATTGATCGATGGCAGAAAGGCTTAGATGCTGAAGGCTAGTATTTCGGTTAATTTCAACATTTGTACAATTAATTTTTCAAGAATAGAATTATATTTTTGAAATCAGCCCAGCCATTAATTTTGGTAACAACCTAATATATATATATATATATATATAATGTGTGTGTGTGTGTGTGTGTTTAGACATCTAAAACAGCATTCCTGTCTACATTCACAATATAAAAAAATAATGATTGATAACACAACTATCTTACACCAAGAAAACAACAAATGCAAACTTTTTTTTAATGAATATTACCTCGAGGACAGATCCTCGAGACAATATTCATTAAAAAACATTTAAGCCGTCAATTAATAGAATCAGCTATGAATACTGTACTAATGTTCTAAAATGTTTAAAAAGAAGAATAGTTTTTTCATGCTTTAACCCTCTAGGGCCATTCGTATCATATTTGATACAGTATGAAAGCAAGCCTTGAAAGAAATATTTTCCTGAAAAAATTTTTAAGAGAAATATTTTATAAATTTCAAATGAAAGCAGTACTGACTGCTCAGTCAATGAATACCAAATGTTTCCTTATAGGGAAATACCAAATGTTTCCTTATAGGGAAATACTGTATTAAATATGATACGAATGGCCCTAGAGGGTTAACACGTGCATCATCATGACATTACTACATAAAAATTACATTTTGGATAATTTTCATGTTCTAATAAACGCTAAGTAATTTGTCAACCGTTATATTTGAAGCAAGAAAAAGATTTACAGTAATTTTTAGCAATACTGTTTTGCAGTTATTCTTTTTTACCACGAAGATGTTCTCGGAAGGAGATTAAAAGCACTTAGGAACATGAATAATAAAATCATCTGTCAACGGATTTTATTTAAAATAAGTAGACACAATGCTTGCAATTTATTTAATCTGATATATATATATATATATATATATATATATATATATATATAGTGAGAGAGATGGGGAGAGATAGATCATGCGATAGGGGTCGGATTTGTTATTGCAATATTTTTAATGGAAGCATTTAGTAATATTTAATACAATAATCTTATATTTTCTATACTATTTTGGGTTATATTATCATGAAACTTTGCTGTGTTTGACACAGGGCAAAAATAAATTGCTACTTTGTGAAGATCAAGCGAACAGTGGTAATATTTCAGAAAACTGCTTACTAATTGTCGCTTTATGGCAAGCGTCTTTTAATCAACCTGTAAAATCTCTTTGTTGAACGTAGACATTTCCAAAGTCTTCCCCACTTTGTCGTGCATCGAGGGTAAATGGGTTATTCATTATTTTACCCTATTTCTGCTGGCCCAAAGTGTGTTGGCAGGTAGCTTGCAGCACCTGATATTACCAAGTGGTCACCAATCTAGGTCCTAACCAGGATTAACGTTGTTTAATTAACGGGGATCAGACGAGAACCGGGGTTTCAACGTGATAAGACTATAAACCTATGGAAAGCGTTCAATAATCCTTCGGCATATAGAAATGACTTAAAACTTTCGTCTAGGAGAATTTGATGTTTTAAATCTAAAGGATTAATTTACAAAAAAACATCGAACATATTTTTATTATGGAGGCCAACAACCAGTAGCACTTTCAAAAGAACAACGTTCTAAAAAAAATACATTATCTCTTCAATGGGAAAGAGAATTTTTTTTTTACTAGTTTTTTTTATTTATCTTTCCGAACACAAACCAATAAACCTAATGATGTTATGGTTTCAAGTTCAAACTTGCTAAAATATTACAAAAGGTATTTTATTATTTGTACTATATACAGGGTGGTCCAAACATTTTTATTTGTCCGTTTGTGATTTTTTCTTGTGGGGCTATCTCAAGAGTAAAGTGTACACGACTCGACCAAGAACTCTGGATGAGTTAAAACAAAAAATTCAGGATAAAATTCACAAAATCCCAGCTGAGATGTTGCAGCAGTCAATGAGGAACCTCAACAGCAGATTTCAAGAATGCATTTGTACAGGAGGACGCCAACTACAGGACGTAATTTTTAAAAAATGAAAATTCCATCATTGTTTCTTAAATGGGATGTTTTAAGGTTTCAATTACTTTGAATAAAATATTTTTCTTCCATCACACTTGGTTTTATTGGATTAATAAACAGTTCCTGTTTTTTTCTCTGTGTGTGTGTGGGGGGGGGGTCACCCTATACCTGCACACATATCACTGGCAGTCATGGCTACGATTGACTGTTCATATATAAAACAAAACTACTCCCTTTTAATCACCGTAGACAAACTTACCTGCCCGCCATTAGCATGGCTGATGTTTGTCTTCTGGAGAGCAACACACAGCGCCTCCATGGCCCCACCTATTTCAATTGACCTGAAATGGAACGACTACATCGAATCTATAGCTGCATCTACTGCTAGATAATTTGGGTTGTTTTTCCGTGCCAGGTTTTTCACGTCAGAATCCATTTTATATATTTATAAATCTACCATTCATAGAATACTATTAACATATCTGTTTGGGTGCTTCTGCCAGTTATCTCGACAAAATCCAAAGAAGGATCTGCAATGTAATCAATCCTGACTTGAAATCTCGACTTCAGTCACTTTACCACGTGACGTAGCTTCCTTCACTCTTTTCTACAATTTTTTTTTTGTGGCAACTGCTCTGACGAACTTTGAATTTAAACCTTAAATAGTTAAATCTAACTTCTACTACAACAGGTTCTTTTCTCGCACTTCCTGCGTTGACTTACATCCCTGATAGCTACAATCTCTACAAGTTTAAATGCAATGTCAACTGCCATCTTATATCGTCTTGAATCCCGTTCATCTTTTATCCTTTTCTTAATACCCTATGTATCCAGTTTTTTTCTCTCACTGTAACCCCCTGATCACTAGTGATAGTCTAGCATCGTCTACAATTCGTCCATGCTTAAAATATTGCTGCCACATATGGCTCGGTACCCCTCCTATTTACTTTGTGCTCCTTGATAAAATCCAAACAAGAATCAGCAATATTATTGGTACTGATATGTCGGCTCGGCTTCAATCACTTTCTGAACGTTGCCTTTCTGTGTTTATATATATATATATATATATATATATATTGTAACTAAGTTGTTGAACTCGTAGGTTTATTTACCTTTTTGTTCATGCATTTACTTTTATAAAGAGTGCTCGATACAAATGTAGAGCGTTATACTGTAATGGTTGTTACAATATTTTTAAATTCATAGTATCACTACACAAAAAATTTCTCATGTTTCGAAGCCAGTCCATTATGTTTTGGCTTCATCCTCAGGTGATTTTTTTAGAAATGAGAATAATTATCCAGTTGAAAAGACCGTTTATTTGTGTTGGATTTGTTATTTGTGGGTGTTAGAGGGGTTGGTCTGTATTTTGAGTTCCGTTGACCTTTTTACTGGTCTTAGGGTTAAGTTTTTATATATATATATATATATATATATATATATATACTTTCATTGTAATTGTTCGGATGATCTCTTCAATATGGTACCTAGACGTTTTTTTCTTTTATTTAAGCGCAGTACTAGACTGGCGTTGAGATCTGATCAAATTACAGTTGAGTTGGCTAGATGTAACCGTAAGTTCTATGTTAACAGTTCTTTTCTCGACTGTGGAACTCCCTTCCGGCTCCATGCTTTCCAGTCAACTTTAATCTGCATAAAAATTAAATCCAATGTCAATCGCTATCTATTGTCCTCCTGATTAATATTTCTTATTCACTCTCATTATTAATGATTCTGTTCCTAATTCTTCCACACTGTGTAACCCTTTTGTGTCTGAGTGGTTTTACTTTTGTTTAAAGTGGTACCGATTTTTTAAAAAAAATTCAGCTTTGTTTTATTAAATTTCATCCCCTTTTTATGACAATTTCAGCCTCATTTTATTACAATTGCCAAAGCAATGTGAATAATCTCAGATGATAACAAAATAGACTTTGCACTCACTGTTACACGGATACTTTTTTTTTAATCGTGTCACCCCAAGCAAGGCATTCTACTGCCACTATAGCGCAGGGGGTTATTTATTACAGTGAATAAATAAATATGTAAAACTAGAAGGGGTTTAGTTCCCTTTTTCAAGTATTCTCTGCGCAACAGTGCCTGATCAATTGGTTACCACTTCTTTTTGTATTTTATTTTCTCAGTGGTTTTTAATTTGATTTGTTTAACTGCATTGACCCAACTTCTTATGAGTTATTTAATATTGAAATTTAAATATTTTGAACGCAATTGTATGCCTCCAATTACAGATAAAATATATTGCTGGGCATTCTGCTATAAAATGTATTATATAAAATTTATTGGTGGTATTTTTACTATAAAAATGTATTTTACATTTTCATAACATTTTATTTTTGTTGTTTGGGGTGTGTCATTATTTACCCATAGCTGGAATCCTAACAGGTGCTACCACCCCGGGTTAGGGTGGGCTTGGGAACAACAGCAACTAAAAGGTGGTTCTACGCTCCGCAAATACCAACCTCTCAATCAGAGGAGCACCTCGGCGTGATGTAATGGTTAGCAAGCTTGTCTTGTTAGAACCTCTTGCAACTGAGTAGGGAGTTCGATCCTCACTGGGTACCCCATACTTTCGGCCTTGTGCCACATCTAAGCTGTGCTTAGTAAACCAACCTCCCAATCAGAGGCCTTACTACCGGATTGTAGTTTATCGTCATACCCAGGATTATTTACCAGTGAAATCAGTTCAACAAATGAAGTCATTTCTCCTTATAATTTTATCATTCAGTTTTATTGCAGCTTTTACTACAAATTTTGTTTCATCTGTTAATCCTTTCACTCTTAACGCAATATAATCCTTAGCATTGAATATTTTTATGATTATTATAAAAAATTATATTATTTTATCAAAAGATATTTTAACTGATCATTTCGCAGACTTTATCTGAAGGAAGTTGCCTAAACTCATTTCCGGGTATTTATAGCGTTATTTTCGCGAACGCCATTTTTGCAAATACCCCCGACCGCAATAAAACTTATAATTAGAAACAAGTTTAAACGTGATCTGTCTCTTGTGTTTTCTTATTCTATGCACACTTGGCAAATTTTGCAGTTTTACTCCCCTTTTCAATTCAAAGATTCCCTTCACCGATAAGTATTAAGTCTCTCAACATCATTTAATTATTGCAACGAACCACACCCAAGATATTACAGAATTTGCGATTAAGAAGATTTCTCTTGAAGTATCTTCTAACGAGAAACTCTCTTAATTCTGTGGTCTTTTTATTATCACTCGAAAGGGAAGAAGTGATGCAGAAATACGGTCACCTACTTATGGATCTGAGGATTACATGATACCAAACAAACACTATCTTTAAATAAATAAATAAATAATCAAAATAGTGGCAGCCCATTAATACTTGATAAGACCTCAAATAGGACTTATATATACGATCAAAGATGTTCGAAAAATGTTCGTTTTTTTTTTAACTACCACCCCAGTAAGGATATGACGCCCTCTGCTATACTTTATCTTTGCAAGAACCAGATCAGAACAAAAATGAAATATTGCTACCATATCTAGGCTAAAGCTACCAAGTCCTCACTTGCCTATCTTGAGTTTAAAAGCAACAACGTGGCCTTGTAAGTAATGAATTTTTCCACCCTACAACCCCTTCCCCACAGACAAAATGTCGAGAGCGTTTCGCTATCTTAATTTCAATGGAATGTATTCTGACTACCTATAATTAATAGACCTCCACATAATCTTTACAGCTATGACTCGCTACGTCAAGTGTGAATAATTTCAATTCTTCTCGTATTCCACTAGTAATAAGTAAGTTCCATTCGGACAGCTTCTTCCCAGGAACTACTGATTTGTGGGACAGACTCCCTCCAGGATATTTTCCAAATCACTACAATCTTGACCTTTTCAAGTCTACGGTCAACCGTTATCTTTATGCATTACCCTATGAACTTCACTTTTTGCTTTTTCTTACGCTCACACGAGACCGTAGAGTAATCCACTACCTTGAGTGCCTCTTCAGAATTGTATTAGATAAACATTGATATATTTAAAAAGCAGTTTCTTTCTCTCTCTCTCTCTCTCAGCTAATCTCCTCACTTATTTATTTTTTATTTATTTATTTATATGTTCACCAGAAAACTTTTAAATATTCCTTTTTTTTTCAATATGAAGATACAAAGACTTCATATTGTCCCTTTTGGACAAAGTTACAAAATATCTTACCTTGATATCGCACCAATGGCGGTCTTTGCAACATAACTTGACTCTAATTCAGGATTCGAGCAAACAAACGCACGAGTCACAGAGATCTAAGACGCTGATAACAACTACATCTTTGTCTATAAATTCGAAGACCTCCAGAACTCAGCGGACAGCACCTCCAGATTGTACATATTCTACGGATACACCATCAACGTGTCAAAGACAAAGGTCCAGCTCCAACCACGACCAGGTCATTAACCATCATCTGACTGGATCTGGAGAATGTTTTACAATTTCTATAACTTGGATATACTAACATCAAATGGATTCACTGAAAAGGACGTCGATAACCAAATCCATGCTGCTACGCAGCATACAAGAAGCTATTTAAAAGAGTCTTCGGCAATCTTGGGCTGACACAAGCCACCAAGATTGTGGTCTACCGAGCTGTTGGAATTTCGACTCTCCTCTACGCCTGTGATACCCGGGTACTCTACCGAAGAGACACCCGCAAACTTGAAAAATTCCATTAAATAAAACTTCGTCAAATCCCGCGGAACATATGGCAAGACCGAATCACAAAGTTCTCCTTAGAGCAAAGATGATAGGAACCATTATAACTCGCCACCGACTTGCCTAAATGCCAGGCATCCACCTACCAAAACAAATCCTCTTTTTAGATCTGGCAACTGGTAAGAGACCACATAAAGCACCGCGTCTTCGGTTCAAGGATCAGCTCACAAACACCTTCCTGAGGACAGAAGTCGATCCGGTCAATTGGGAAATGGAAGCTGCAGAAAGAACCAATTGGAGAAGAGCAGTCCAAGGAAAATCAACATCCTTCGAAAACACCAGAAGGCAAATAGAAGAGACGTAGGCGATCATGGTTCCTCCCTATCCCTGGTGGCTCTTAGCACGCTTTCTCCTGTTACACCACGCAATACTTGTCTGTCATTCACCTACTCAGGCCCTTCAAATATGTTATCCAATGCTTTCCCTTGTCTCTTTTTCTCTCTATGTGACTTGTTAGTATCAATTTCTCCAAGCCCTACTTCCTCTTTGCATGTCCCAGAAACTTTAGCTGTCTTTTTTCTGATGCTCAGTATTAATTTTCTTTTCGTTTCTATCCTTTCCAAAACCTCACCATTGCTCATATGCTCGATCCATGATATGCGCAACATCCTTCCGTAGAACCACATTTCAGTTGCTTCAAGTTTTTCCTTCATCTTTGATGATATTGTCCAACATTCACTGCCATATTGAAGAACTGATATCACGTAGCAATACAGTACTCTTTTCTTTGTTTCTAGCGAAATAATCTTGTCTCTTAATACTTTACTCAGCTTCTGGAACGCCTCCTTTGACATGCCAATTCGCCTTCGTTGTTTATTAACACCCGAAACTGAAGTGAAGATGATATGACAAAGTAGAAAATTTATTAACGACGCTTTCTCATGTTAAAATGAAAAAGACAAAATTTCAAATGAGATTTAGATTTTCGAGGATAAGTTGTTATCATAAAGCTTATTAATTTAATAGGAGTAGATAGATCTATCTATCGCCCGGTTCACACTCCACCCACGTCTATTGAACAGGTTAAGAGGCTCATCCCTTGTTCCCTGTTTAGGATGTGGTTTCCGGCTTTCTCTTTTCAAATCTTCTCACTTTGTTTTTGTTTTTTTTTCAATTGGAGTAGATAGATCTATCTATCGCCCGGTTCATAATCCACCCACGTCTATTGAACAGGTTAAGAGGCTCATCCCTTGTTCCCTGTTTAGGATGTGGTTTCCGGCTTTCTCTTTTCAAATCTTCTCACTTTGTTTTTGTTTTTTTTTCAATTGGAGTAGATAGATCTATCTATCGCCCGGTTCATAATCCACCCACGTCTATTGAACAGGTTAAGAGGCTCATCCCTTGTTCTCTGTTTAGGATGTGGTTTCCGGCTTTCTCTTTTCCAATCCTTTCACTATTACGTAGCCCCCTGCACATCAGTGGCATTACCGCCTTGCTCGGGGTGATATGATTAAAAAAAAATTATCATACTTCGAAAATACGCACTTTCTGTAGCGGAGGAGGATGTCGTCAGTGATGTACTTTACTCAGGTCATTGAGCAGTTTCGGGTCTTGTAACATCTTACTACCCTCGCTGAGTTGACCCCGTCAGAGCTGATCAGGCTCCGACACTCCCTCCTTCTGTTCTGTGCTATACGACACTGAATTTTTATTATTTTCTAAGCCGACTTATGTTTAATACTGACAGGAAACACATAAGGAGAGTCCATAGCGCTCGGGTAAGTTGGGTTTTTTCAAGCAGTCGGAAAAAAAAAAATCATTTAATATAATTAAATACGATCTTCAGTCTAAAATTATGTACAAGACAAATAATTCCCCCCCCCCCCGAAAAAAATGAGATTTCACGAAAACCTAGAACCACGAATATTAATATAAAATACATCGATATGTACATGTATATACATGTGTCCCTTTTAAAGTTAAAATTCAACCATTAAACTACCCTACGAAAGAGAAGAAAGTAATAATAATATACCCCACTTCGAAGATTAAAAAAAAACTGTACGAGTAGATTTTAGTTAACATCAAATACGTGGAGTAGATAGACTAAACTATCGCCCGGTTCACACTCCACCCACATCTATTAAACAGGTGAAGAGGCTCATCCCTTGTTCCCTGTTTAGGATGTGGTTTCCGGCTTTCTCTTTTCCATTCTTTTTACCCTTACGTAGCCCCCTGCGCATCAGTGGCATTATCGCCTTGCTTGGCGTGATATGATTAAAAAAAAAATATATATATATATATATATACAAAGTTGTCGTTTTTACAGTTAAAATTCCTAAATTACCCACGAGAAGATAAAATAAATAAATAAAATAATTAACTAAATAATAATAATAATAACAATAATAATAATAATAATAATAATAATATCCCCCGCCCCGAAAAACTGAAAGTAAAAACGATAGAATATGTCGTCTCATTACGATCGGAATTTTTATAGACATAAAAAAAAAAAAAAAAAATTCTAACTTTTTCGTCACAGAATGTGGAAATGGGATGCTAGCCAATCGGCCAGCAGAAAAGATGAAGGCCTAGCAAACTAAGACAAGCCACCCACATCTTTTGAACAGGTGAAGAGGCTCATCCCTTGTTTCCTGTTTAGGATGCGGTTTCCGGTTTTCTCTTTTCCAATCTTTTCACTCTTTTCTCTCTTTATTTTTTTTTCAATTGGAGTAGATAGACTAAACTATCGCCCGGTTCACACTCCACCCACGTCTATTGAACAGGTGAAGAGGCTCATCTCTTGTTTCCTGTTTAGGATGTGGTTTCCGGCTTTCTCTTTTTCATTCTTTTTACCCTTACATAGCCCCCTGCGCATCAGTGGCGTTATCGCCTTGCTTGGGGTGATATTAAAAAAAATATATATATTGTACTATATATTATGCATCATAATATTTAAATAAAATCTATAGGTACAAATTTCTAAATATATTTCGTATATTTATAAAGAATGAATGGATTTATTTATTTATCCGATATTTTATTGAATAGTGAATATTCGTATTTGATTTCTTGAATACGCAGGCCGGGAGACGTAATGCATACGGTTTAAAGTAAAAATGAAAAGAGGGCGTCTATTTTACATTCGAGTATTCAATAATAACAACATATGAATTAATATATTATATATATTATAAATTCTTATTAAATACTTAGAAAATATAGTTATAAAAATATGTCTGAATTTCTGGAATGATGAGTTATTTACATGCATTACACACGGATTATTGTCCTCATCTTTGTTGTTGTTATCAGATTTCGGCCGGTTCTCAAGTTATAAAATTGTAATAAATTAAGATAATTTATTTTTCTCATTTCCTCTCTCTCTCTCTCTCTCTCTCTCTCTCTCACACACACACACACACACACACTTCGGTTATCTCTATCTCTCACTCTTCCTCTCTCTCTCTCTCTCTCTCTCTCTCTCTCTCTCTCTCTCTCTGTCCCTCTCTCTCCATTGTTCCCGCTGGAGTCAGATCCTTTATGAGAATATGAAAGTTGATAATTGAAAGGTTAGCAGTCTGCTATTGATATCATTACAACCGATTTATTTTCTTTCTCTCAGATTGGTTGAGGTCACACTGACTGTAACTTGAAAACAAAAAGGTAGATTCATTTTCCCTGATCGCATTCATACGAAATGAATGCAACAGACGTAACCGAAATGTGGTATCGGCTCAGTGATTTCAATGTGTACACGCTCATCCGGGTTGCAGAAAGATTTTCGACCCTTCCACTTCACAAAATTTATTCAAATTACCGAGCAAAGTACTCTTTGTTGAATTCGAAAGCCTCGTCTCTCATGTTAAAAATAGAGTCGTTGGTAATCAGGCTCGAGGGCCGGTCAAAATGCCTTCGCAGGCTGGATCAGGCCTGCGGGCCGTAGGTTGGGGACCCTTGCACTAAAGCTATATATATATATGCTATTTTATATTAGAGGGGGTAGGGTTTTACGTTCAAACAAATTGAGCCCGTTTTCCCAATAAAGACAACCTAACTTACAACTATATGTTTTCATTTATATATCATCATATACGAGTGTATCTCTGATGTCAAAATGGCGGCAAAATATTTCAGAGGATAATATATATATGTCTGGCTCACTAGGTATTCTTTACTTCTCTCTCTCTCTCTCTCTCTCTCTCTATATATATATATATATATATATATATATATATACATACAAATTAATACACAACGGTCTTTATTATAATAGAGAGGATATATATATATTTATATATATAAAAAGAGAGAGAGAGTTATTACTACTGCTACAATAATTACATATGGAAATGCAACTCAAAAGCATTCAGGTTTCGGTGCTTGGCTGCCTGATAATGTTGCACTTAGTAGCGCAACACTTTATACCACTAACATTAATTATATATTATTCGCTACTTGACGACATTATTGCAAAAATTATATAAGAAGGCACCATTAAACAGCAAACACGCGGCAAATGCTTTTGTAACTGGCAGTAAATTTTAATAACTGGTAGTAAGGAGAATAAAATGAGCCGACGCTGCCTCGCTATTGTCGTTCTCTCCATGAGCGTGACAGGTAGGAAATATATACACACACACATACACACACAATTTAAATTTAAAGTTATATATATATATATATTATTTAATAGAATTAATGCTTACTAATGGAAGTACATTCCATACTTAAATATTTACATATAAAAAGTGTTCAATACAAAAGTAGAGCATAGATATATGGCAATTATTATTATTATTATTATTATTATTATTATTATTATTATTATTATTAATAACAATAATAATATTATTATAGCATACTGCAACTGAATAGCTATAAAGTTTCGGTATTAAAACAGCATCAGTCAGTTAAGTGCCATACGTGATACACGCTTGGGCGATCATGTCTCGAAAGAGACATGACTGACTAGGCAGATTATCCCGCAGTATGTTGCCATTGCTTTCTGTGGTAGACTGGTTGCCAGCCAAGGCTATAGAACCCAATCTGTCCTGTTATTTCACCCATAATTGGAAGGAAGGGACGGATTAATACCTTTCCCAAGGGTATTTGCGCGTAAGTGAATGCAATGAATTCAACTGGAATTCGAACTCGGCTACCCCGATTTCTCGTTCCGAGCCGATATCCACTTCACCACAACGCACCATCACAGGTAGTAAAAAAACTGCCTGATAATGATGTTTTAACACAGGAACTTTATAGCCATTGAGTTGTAGTAAGCAATAATAATAATAATAATAATAATAATAATTACCATATATATATATATATATATAGATAGATAGATAGACATAACAGTCTTTATTATAATAGGGATGATTTGTGTTTGTGTGTCTATGTGTTCGTGTGTATGTGTGTCTGCGTGTATATGTGTGTGCGAATGTTTACATTCCAATATAAATAAAAATATATCTGTAAAAGGACAATACGAATAAAGACAAAAGGAACCCTTTACAGCAGTGTTTCGATCGATCTAAAGAAACGTACTACTAGATTGGCACCTAGGTCCTACCTTTTATATTTGAAATAGCTAAATCAACAACTACTTTTACACCAACAGTTTCTTTTCTCGCACTTCCCACTTTTGGCACTACTTTCCGTTTACTTGCTTCCGTAATAACTTTAATCTTCAAAGATTTAAATGCAACATCAATCGCCAGCTTCTGACTTCTTGAATCCTATTCATCTTTTATCCTTTTCTCACTCCTCTTTATTTTGTTTTTTGTTTCACTTTTACTCACTACAACACCCTGCGTACTTGTGGTGTTCCTGCGTTGTTTGAGGTGAAATGATTTTTAAGAAATTCATAATATAAATGAAGTTTTCTGGTTGGTAACGCCTGTCAAGTTTATATATGTCGAAACGTTCAATTATCAGGCGATTTACACAGCCTGTTCCATTTCAAGCTTATTCCCACATACAATTGGCCCTAATTCTAGGTCTTGGATAGCCACCATGCACACACATGGCATGTATACTAACCAAAATCACCGAGTGAACAACACAGATGCCTGGCACAAGACGGCATGCATTACTGGCCAAGATGTTAATGCAAAAAACTAAAGTACAAAAGTATATATTAAATAGTGCTATAAAGCTTTGAAATCCTAAAACTGCAACACAGAGGCCAATATACTTTCAAATAAGTAAACTTACTCTCTGAGAAACTAAAATAAACATTAATAAAAGTGTAGTTTCACAGAAAGATACTGGGAATATCTTAGACTGTACGTGTGAGCAATAACGAAGTTTTAAGGAAAATCGAAACATCGAAACAAAAAGAATACTAATACTTATAATCAGAAATAAACAGTTTAAATTAACAGTTTAAATTTATAAGGAGTATAAAGAGAAAAGAGGGCTTAGAAAACACTCGCGTGACATATTGAAGGCAAGAGGGACAAAGCAAAACAGCACATAACCTACTTAACAAGCTTGTGTAGATGAATGACAGCTATAAGAAAACACCAAGAATTATGATGAAAATGAAATAATAATAATAATAATAATAATAATAATTGTTGGGGATCGCCCCTTTTTACACACTCAATGGAGTACTTATAATCCTGCCTACAGAGAACGGGTGTCTGTAGGGTATCTGTAGTGTGTTGTTGTTGTTGTTGTTGTTGTTGTTGTTAGAGTTGTAGTGCTTGTCAGAACAGTTGAACCTCCGCTCGTTGGTCAGCATGAATATAGACTTATTACCCGGACTTACTTCTTTGTATATATTTGACTCCTACTAACAAGTATTCCTGAATTTACTAAATGTGTACAGGTTGTATATCTTTTGTTTAATATACTTGCCTTTTTTCCTCTCATATCTTTTTGTGTTATTATTATATTGTGTGGTTTCCTAAACAAAAATCCACAACAATAATAATAATAACAATAACAGTAACAACAACAACAACAACAACAACAACAACAACAATAATAATAATAATAATAATAATAATAATAATAATAATAATAAAAGTAACACAATAACAGTCAACCAGTATCTTTCAGTTAAATTTTATTATCACTAATGGATACCATATTCAAAAAACTCCCATTAGAGATAGATAAGTTAAACATTTAATGTTATTTGTCGATATTGAGCACTCTGGAAGAATGGTAGACTTTGAAAAAAACAGTAGCTACTCTTGCATCTACACATCGCTCATTCAGTAATGAATCAGAGCGCTCTAACTACTGGCTCATGATACATCAGACGCTAAAAAGTCTGCCTCCTTTTACCGAGCGCCCATAGCTCAGAGGTAGAATCACCGACTGACGCCAATTCGGTCGGGTTTCACAATCCTGGGTAAAAAGCATTCAGTTGTCTAATCACACTGATGGGCTGTGATACAGCGAAACAGATCTGTCTGCGGATGACTATATATATATATATATATATATATAGTCATCCGTAGACTATTATTCACTTGGATATATATATATATATATATATATATATATATATATATATATATATATCTAAGTGAATAAAGAAGAAAGAAAGTATTAACAACGTTCAAAACATTAATTTAAAACAGTGTTCAATATAGAAATAGAGCTATGAATATTTATAATATGTTATAGTTTAGAACTTGTACAAATTATAATTTACTACAAAAGTGTACATTTTGTTTCTACATCGAAAAAAAAATGTCTCGTGTCCGATTTCGAAACAAAATGTACACTTTTCTAGTAAATTATAATTTGTACATGCTCTAAACTATAACTTATAATATGTATATATTCACACGCAGAGTATTAATATGGCGCACTTAGATGAGCAGTGTTATTTCAATCCTGGTGACTTCGAATTTTCGTGAGGGCATTATCTTAATATCTTCACTCTTCAGGGTCGTTTGGTTTTTATAACACGTTTCTACATATTAATTCTATTAACGCTGATAGTCTTACTTTGATATCGAGCTCATTATGACTAAAATCTGTTTGTCTAAAATGTCTTTCCACCAGTAAACTCTTAAAGGATCAGCAATTGTGACACTAAACAACATTACAATTTAACACTATATATATATATATATATATATATATATATATACTGTCATCTGCAGACAGATCTGTTTCGCTGTATCACAGCTCATCGGTACGGTTAGACTCCGATTGCTTTTTAACCCAGGATTGAAACCCGACCGAATTGGCGTCAGTCGGCGATTCCATCCCTGGGCTATGGGCGTTCGGCGGAAGAAGGCAGACTTTTTAGCATATATTATATTTATACGCGCCCAATAGCCAAAGTGCTCTAATTCATTCTTACTGAATGAGCGATGCGTACACGCCAGAGTAGCTACTGTTTTTCAAAGTCTACCATTCCTCCAGAGTGCTCAATGCATGTTTCATTAAATAATATAGACAAGTTTTGTCTATTTCTTTTATGTAAATTTTGTTCATATTGTCTAATAAGCTTAATGACATTATCATTAATGAAGAAAGACAATTACACTATTGATACATAATTTTTTTTATGATCCACTCTAAGCTCTCTGGCTTACATAAGCCATTTTCAAAGATGTCAATTACATTATAGTATAACAATTCACGGACAAACAACAATGACAATCTGTTTTTTTTTCTTTTGTTTTCTTTTTTTTTTGTTTTGTTTTTTTACATGGAAAATTTCCAAGCAACAACAAACTCGTGCATACATACATATACACGTTAGTGTGTGTGTTAATCATTTGATTTTGTTTAGCGGCATCTCGACCTCTATGGTTTATTTAATGACGAAATCTAAATATTTTGTACGCAATTTTCTGGTGTGCGAGTGGTGGAGAGAATATTAGTTTTAGTGTTACAAGTTTTACTTATTAGCCCATAGCTGAGGGGATAAGAGTTGGATTCATACCTTTCCCAAGGTTATTTGCGCTTAAGTGAATACAGCGAACCCAGCGGAATATGAACCTGGGTATTCCCATTAGCAATTCCGAACCATTGTCCATTACACCACCCGCACATCCATGATTACAACATCTGCTATTACCAAGCGGTCACCCATTTTTGTACTGACTAGGCTCGACGTTACTTAACTTCGATGATCGTACGGGAACTAGTGTCTCATCATGATATGGCTTTAATCTTGTGTGCTGGGATATGCAAATCTATTTATCAGATTAATAGTGGCTAAATGAATGAGAAAACGCGGAAAAATCCGATGTTAGTTGAGGGAATCAAAAGGAATTTAGTAGTTCTTGTTTGCTTTTGGATATTTTTAATTGGAAAACTTGGCAGTGAAATGGTTTGCGAATTCCTGTACCGCAAGTCGTTGACCCGGAGTGTCCAAAAATGAAAACTATTTCTAGGTTGATCATAGAAACAGCCTGAAAATAAAACATCAGATATAAAAAAAAAAAAGTTAAATAGTTTAATACATACAAAATATAAGATACTTCTTTTACGAGTGTGTGTTTCTGCTTCTGTATTTTCATTACAGATTTCCAGCTTTAACGTAAACATGATCTTTGTTGGTCTTATATTTATGTTATTTCCATTACACAATCAATTTCGTAATCCCACAAGGCACCAGACTGCTCTCTCTCACGCAAAGGGCACCAGACTCTACAAATGGTTCTGCTATTACGAGTTATCAGATTATGTCCGTCAGCAGCGCTAAAAATTCTTACAGCTGGAAATAAATGTTTTATTATCGTTTATCGTCAGACATAGAGACAGACCAATGAATACGAATGCTCATAAATTCGTATGTTGAAAACTACCACATACGCAGAGATCAGTTATTTCTTGAACGAAGCAAACTCTGACACAAGGTTACATTCAGGAAACATCCAGTGAGAAATGAACATTCAGATCTGCTAAACATTGCCCTGCAACAGGGTCTCTGCACGCAAAAAAAACAAAGTCCACCTCAAGATCCATGCCGAAAATATATCTTGACAGGCGTTTATATGCATATAGAAGTATTAGTTTGATTTAGAAAACATCACAGAAATATTGAACATCTAACGATGATAAAATCATTAGAATACCATTCTTTACATATATATATATATATATATATATATATATATATATATATAGTTAAATAAAATAAAGACTAGAGCAAAACTGTATTTTAAATCGCCTACGTCTTTCGTCCTGTAATTGACTTTATCAAGGCAAAAAGATGAAATGAGCTTTATTCTAAATTACGTATCTATAAACAAACAGTGTTGGTAACCAAATATATATATATATATATATATATATAAATTAAAAAAGGATTAATTCAATGATGTTGAATGACCATTTCGATGTGAAAATCCCCACGGGGGATAACACATCACCTCAGCAACCGAAAAATCCTTTCAGAATCTGGAGAAAAATCAGTCTAATTTTCCTTTTTAAATAGATTTGCAAAGAAATAAAAAGAAAAGGAAAAAGAAAGAAAAAAAAGAAAAAGGTAAAACAAAATAAAAACAAATAAACAAGAAAAGAAAAAATTGACATCGTCTGGGTTCACAAAAAAAAAAAACAGAAAACAGAATTGTAACTTAAAAATTAACAGACGACCGTGTTGAATTGATATAAGGTTAAGCAACACGGAAAAAAGGTGGGAGATAAGAAAGAAAAAGGAAGGAAGGGAGGGAAAAAGAAAAGAAAAGAAAGAAAAAAATTTTTTTTTATATATTACAGACGCTGGATATATTCAAAAACCTAACTTCCCCAAAACGTTCTAAGTATTAGAAAAAGGCCTTTACTAAAAAGGCATAATTATTTCTAAAGGGAATAAAAAGATATAGGATTTAAAATAATTTTTTTTTAAAATTAGGTCATTTGATTTAAACTAAATAAAGACATCGCTAGATAATATATATATATATATATGCTATGAAGTAATCGGTCTATAGCATATATATATATATATATATATATATATATATATATATGTGTGTATATAAATATAAAGTAATAAAGCATGTATATATATATATATATATATATATATATATATATATATAGTAATCGGTCTCCGAGAAGGACACCTCCGCAGAGGTGTACTTCTCAGAGACCGATTACTATATACAAAATAATATGATAAGGACACTTCCGCAGAGGTGTCCTTCTCATATTATTTTGTTTAAGACCGATTACTATCCAAGGCTATAGGATTCAGTCTAACCTGGTATTTATCCATAGCTGGGACAGAAAATATAGATCCATGCCTTTCCCAAGTGTATTAGCACGTAAGTGAATATTATGATCTCAACTTTCCGATTACTCCACGGTGCCTTATATATATATATATATATATATATATATATATATATATATATATATATATATATATTGTATATAACATGCTAAAGATCGCTTTCCCCTACCGAGCGCCCATAGCTTAGAGGTAGAATCGCAGACTGATCTCAATTCGGTCGGGTTTCCTGGCTAGAAGCAATCGGATGTCTAACCATACTGATGAGCTGTGATACAGCGAAACAGATCTGTCTGCGGATGATTATATATATATATTCTTGTTATTCAAGGGTATTTTTTGAACTCCAGCTAAAGAGTAATTCATCCTTAACATTTCCGATCTGTTATGCTGATAAAGCTTATCTCATATGTGACACAAGGCTGAAATTATGAAGTACTCAGTGGGGGATAAAACTTTCCGATTACTCCACGGTGCCTTATATATATATATATATATATATATATATATTGTATATAACATGCTAAAGATCGCTTTCCCCTACCGAGCGCCCATAGCTTAGAGGTAGAATCGCAGACTGATCTCAATTCGGTCGGGTTTCCTGGCTAGAAGCAATCGGATGTCTAACCATACTGATGAGCTGTGATACAGCGAAACAGATCTGTCTGTGGATGATTATATATATATATTCTTGTTATTCAAGGGTATTTTTTGAACTCCAGCTAAAGAGTAATTCATCCTTAACATTTCCGATCTGTTATGCTGATAAAGCTTATCTCATATGTGACACAAGGCCGAAATTATGAAGTACTCAGTGGGGGATAAAACTCACCCAGTCAATCAGTTATGTGTCATACGTGATACACGCTTTGGGTGATCATGTCTCGAAAGAGATATGACTGACTGGGTGGAAGATTATTCCGCGGTAGGTTGCCATTACTTTCTGCGGTAGGTTGGTTGCCAGCCAAAACTATAGAAGCCAATCTGTTCTTTTATTTAACCCATAACTGGAGGGAAGGAACTGATTAATACCTTTCCCAAGGGTATTTGTGCGTAAGTGAATTCAAGGAATTCAACTGGAATTTGAACTCGGCTCCCCGATTTCTTGTTCCGAGTTGATATCCCCTGAACAACAACTCACTACTGAGTCATAATTGTTTTAGCAAGACAAGTTTGTTAAAAATTACGTCACGTCAAAGTTCCATAATTATGGCATATAAGGATACTTTTTGTAATATGTAAATGCTTTGTAAAGGCGTATAAAGAGAAAGAGTAGGTGAGAGAGGTGGTGGAAGTGAGAGGGAAGCGAGACATTCATAGAAAACAAATACAAATACAAAAACTTGAAACAGGTTCGTTTGTAAGTTTTTATACTTTAAGGAGGTAGTTACGCATTAAGCAATTCTAAGTGTACACACAAAAAAAGATATATTTATATTTTAGTCACTTTTACCAGAAATACCCAGTGAAACGAAAATATCTTCTTTGTATAAATACCATCCTTGATGCACTAGATGACGTCCCCAAGCAAATAGAGTTGGTTACACCCTGATTTTTCTTTTTAGTGATTGACACACTTTATAAATATGCTAAAATGTTCGTTTTGTTTTTAGACAAAAAAAAATAGATGCACGCAACGAATTGAAACGATCAGTTATTCATTAAATTATACTTATAAAAAAATCGTTCTCTGTCATGGCTTTCAGTCAATTTCTGAGACAGCATCCCTCTTTACATCTGGGCACCTACCCTCTCCAGACTGCAGCCCTCTTGGTTATTATGCGTGAGGCACAGTTGAAACCAATAGAACTCCCTGTAACACGTAAGATGAACTAAAGGCAAAGATTATAGCAGTATTCACCAACTTAAACAAGGAGACCGTCTAGAAGAGTTGCAAGAGATTCCGAATATGTTTTATAGCCGTGATTGAAGCTAATGACGGTTTTATTGAATAAATTTATTCTTTATTATTGCTAGATTTTTTTTAATCATTTCACCCCAAGCAAGGCATTCCACTGCCACTATTGCGCATGGGGCTACAGAGAGGAAGGTAAAGAGAAGGGGTGGTTAGACATAGGGAATGTCAGGATGAAGGTGATAGATGGGTAAGGATAGATACCGAGGATGAGGGTTGGGCGGATGGGAAGAGTGTTTGATAGAATGGGAGCAAGTTAGTGTGTTAGGAGGTGTCTATTGACCTTACATTTAAACTCCTGGAGATTGTAGCCGTCGGGGAAGCAATCATGTGGAAGGGAATTCCACAGTCGGGAAGTGCGAGGAAAGAAACTGTTGGAGTAGAAGTTGAGGTTGCATTTTATCGGTTTCACTGTAAAAGGGTGGGATCTAGTTGCTAATCTAGTATCTCTTGCAAATTCGTATCTAGGGGGCAGCAGTGATTTTTGTGTAATTTTGTTAAATGCATTTGTTAAAATGAGATGTCAGTGTTATTTTCATTTCTGTTTGAAAGCTGATCATTAAGGCAATTAAGCTGTATATTGTTTTCAATATTGAGCTTCGAAGATAGTAGATATTTTCAGATATCTTCGAAGATATATTAAGGCAATTAAGCTGTATATTGTTTTCAATATTGATCTTCGAAGATAGTAGATATTTTCAGATATCTTCGAAGATATATTAAGGCAATTAAGCTGTATATTGTTTTCAATATTGAGCTTCGAAGATAGTAGATATTTTCAGATATCTTCGAAGATATATTAAGGCAATAAAGCTGTATATTGTTTTCAATATTGATCTTCGAAGATAGTAGATATTTTCAGATATCTTCGAAGATATATTAAGGCAATTAAGCTGTATATTGTTTTCAATATTGAGCTTCGAAGATAGTAGATATTTTCAGATATCTTCGAAGATATATTAAGGCAAATAAGCTGTATATTGTTTTCAATATTGATCTTCGAAGATAGTAGATATTTTCATATATCTTCGAAGATATATTAAGGCAAATAAGCTGTATATTGTTTTCAATATTGATCTTCGAAGATAGTAGATATTTTCAGATATCTTCGAAGATATATTAAGGCAATTAAGCTGTATATTGTTTTCAATATTGAGCTTCGAAGATAGTAGATATTTTCAGATATCTTCGAAGATATATTAAGGCAAATAAGCTGTATATTGTTTTCAATATTGATCTTCGAAGATAGTAGATATTTTCAGATATCTTCGAAGATATATTAAGGCAATTAAGCTGTATATTGTTTTCAATATTGAGCTTCGAAGTCTATTGCAATATAATCTACTCTACTTATATATCCGGTCAGTATAATTTAAACGGTAGGAACAGCAGTTACATAATGAACGGTCCCTATCTGAATGCATGCACTTGAATACATATCGTAAGTGCTCTTAGCTTAACTTTACGCTTCGCGTCTCCACCCAAACTTCAAAATGTTTCCTCTTTATTCCCTTGTTTGTTTTTTCTCTTATGTTTTCTCTTACTTGTTCTTTTTATTTATTTATTTATTTCATTTTTTTTTTCAATGAGAGTTGATAAGTTCGCCTATGGCTCGAGTCATACATCTTTCCCCGTCTTTTGAACAGTAACAGTGGTTTGTCTCTTGTTTTCTGATTAGCACTGGGTTTTCGGTTCCTTCTTCTAAAGCTTTCATATTATTTTCATGTATTTCTCGCCAAAACCCTTTTGTCACTTCTTATCAATGGGGTTGATTCTGTCAATAAATCAATGTCTGAAAACCGCAACGATGTTCGTTGTGGTGCAGTTGATATCGGCTCGGAATGAGAACTCGGGGAGCCGAGTTCGAATTCCAGTTGAATTCCTTGCATTCACTTACGCGCAAATATCCTCGAGAAAGGTATTAATCAGTCTCTTCTTCTCCAGTTATGGGTTAAATAACAGGACAGATTAGCTTCTATATCCTTAGCTGGCAACCAGTTTACCGCAGAAAGTAATGGCAACTTACTGCGGGATAATCTTCTGCCGGGTCAGCCATGTCTCTTTCGAAACTTGACCGCCCAAGCGTGTATCATGTATGGCACTTGACTGTCTGAAAAATTTCTTTCTTGGAACGAAATTTGTTACACATAACTTTTCTGTCTGGGCATTTGTTAGCTCTCTCTTCACGTCTGAATTCTGATATTTTACTTACTAATTATTTATTTTCATTTTTCAATGGAAGTAGACAGGTTTACTTATCGTCCAGCTCACAGACCTCCCCACTCTTTTGAACAGGAATAGTGGTTTATCCATTGTTTTATGTTTAGGATTGGGCTTTTGGTTTATTATAAAATCTTCAGATTAGTTTTCGCTCCCAGTAACCCCTTGCTTCTTTGTGGTGTTATCGCCTTGGTTTTGTTGAAATGAGTAAAAAAATATTTTGCCGGAAATAACAGTTGCCATTAATATTCTTTATTCTTTTTCTTTAAATATCTACAACTTTTATGTTATTTTCTTTTTTTTTTTTTAGCTGTATATACTTTGTTCAGGTAATAATTTCGACGTCAAAGGAAAAACAATAACAAAGAGAAGTTGGGAAAGATTTCAATTAGACCTCAGGTTACGTCCCGTTAAAACGCTGCCCTCAACGAAACAGCACAATATAGGCTCATTAACATAGGATAATCAGAAGAATTTGATAAGTAAGTCTGTTCCGAACGCCTACTCGAACGAAATTTGGTACAAGGCCACGTTTAAAGTTGGAGTTACACGTATCCATGAGACAAGCTACCAAAAATAATCCAACCCTATTTGCACTTACCCATTTGGGAACGCCTTTGGCGCCAGTTAATGATTTTAGCCCCCAACTGAGTGAGAGATAGGCATTAACAGGGAAAATGGACCCCCTGGAATGAACTTAGTTAATTTTGCCACTCAGTGCCAAAATGCCGTGACGTATATTAATGAAGGTTATCGACATCTCCAAACAACTGATGGTAAAAAAATAAATTGTGTAAACTTGTAGAAAGACAGCAAGATTTTAAAGAAATGTGCGTATGTGGGAGTATTTTCTTTTAAGTACGGTGTCTCTTCAGAACGTAAACGATTATGGCCTGACACATAAGTTTTTTTATTCCTCAAAACTCCTGTTCTACCATCCATTCACTCAAGCCTATCAAATATGTAACGCACTGCTTTCCTTTGTTCATCTTTCCCAAATCGGTCTTGTGAGTATCAGAATTTCTAAGCCCTCCTTCCTCATTATGTATCCCAGAAATTTAAACTTGCATACCTGAATGTAAATCTCTGTTTCTTACAACTATCTTTCACACACACACACACACACACACACACACACACACACACACACACACACACACACACACACACTATCATTAAACAATATAAAAAATTTAAACAAATATATTTCTTTAAAAATGCAAATATTTCGGCTAATCCCAGTTTCGTAATTTTCCGTATAACTTCATTATATATATATATATATATATATGTATATATATATTACGAAGTTATACGGAATATATATATATATATATATATATTACGAAGTTGTACGAAATATATATATATATATTTATATATCTATATATCTATCTATATATATAGATATACATATATAGATATATATATATATATATATATATATATTACGAAGTTATACGGAATGTATATATATATATATATATAGATATAGATATATTACGAAGTTATACGGAATATATATATATATATATATATATATGGTAATTGTTATTATTTTTATTATTATTATTATAGCGTACTGAATCTCAATGGCTATAAAGTTTCTGTGTTAAAACATCATCATTAGACAATTTTTTACTACCTGTGATGATGTTTTAATACCGAAAGTTTTTAGCTATTGAGTTGCAGTATGCTATATTATTAATAATAATAATAATAATAATAATAATAATAATAATAATAATAATAATTGCCATATATCTATGCTCTACTTTTGTCTTGAACACTTTTTATATGTAAATATTTAAGTGTGGAATACACTTCCATTACTAACCATTAATTTTAGTATATATATATATATATAACTTTAAATTGAATATATAGATTGTTTTTATGTATGTATGTAGACTCATATGAATGTTTTATTTACTAAACACTGTGAGCACATCGTGACTGTGTTTATAGTTGATATTGTTTGGAATCTTGGCTTTTTCTTTTTTACCCAAGCGATTTCGGTTATATTTTTAGCCATTATTATTTTATTTTACTACTAACTGAATATATAAAGTCAACAATACTCAATAATATCAACTCTGACTCTATAAAGAAAATACATGTAAGTTAAATAACAAGAAATCTTTATCAGCGTAACAGTTAAACGTTTAACGTTTAATATTTTTCTGTCTTATTCTCTGATGAAGCTTTAATAAAGGTGGAACATGTTAGATTTATTTATTATTTATATATATTCGATTCGCACATTCAGGAGTCTATCATGCCAGTCTCTCTTGTTCTTGTTTTGCTTGCCAATAGTGTCCTGCAAAGCGCATTCTGCGCAAGATTGTAGAAATATCAGGGATCGGTTCATAGAGTTGTTGTTTAGTCGGATGTTGTCTCCAAGATATTTTAAGAATAGTTCTAAGTTTCTGAGTACAGGTTTCATCAAGCAGACTCGAGGGTTTTAGTTGTGATAGCATATATTAATACCGGCTTACGGCCTAGCACGTTGAATACACCGGTTCTCGCTCGATCACCGAAGTTAAGCAACGTTGAGCCTGGTCAGTACTTAGATGGGTGACCGCTTAGGAATATCAGGTGCTGTAAGTGTATAGTGATGGATGTGCGTTGTGGTGCAGTGGATATCGGATCGGATCGGATCGGAAAGAGAAATCGGGGAGCCGAGTTCGAATTCCAGTTGAATATCCTGCATTCACTTAAGCACTTGTACCCTTGAGAAAGGTATTAATACATCCCTACCCTCCAGTTATGGGTTAAATAACAAGGGTAGAACTTGAGGACCATGTCCTTAAAAACAAATGAATCTTGATAGTCGAAAAAGAAAAATATATGACTAGACACAATAACTTATATAAAAACAACAATAAATTGTTGAAAGAAAAAGGTATTACCAGCAATAAATAAAGTTTAGTTGGCAATAAATGACCAGCCGAGGTTGATTTGCCATAAAAAAAAAGCTACCAACCAAATATATTAACACCGCCTCTACAGTGGTTCGAAAGAATCCCCGCTTGAAGCTGTCTCGTAAATCAGATTTACATCTGATATATTTAAGGCGACTCAGGCTTTAGCTATGCTAAATTTTCACATTCTTTTCAGTAGAATTTATCTCGCTTCCTAGATATATAAAAAAATCGACAGATTTTATTTATTCACTGGAGACTGTATAGAACCTTTCTCACTGAAGCCTATGAATTCAGTTGTAGAGGGATTGACATGGAGTCCAACATCATTGGCAGAAGAACTCTGACATTGGTAATGGTGTCTGCAGTTATAGCTACGTCATCTGCATAGTCAATATTTGCCAACTTTATTGCAGGATATTGAATTAAGAGACTTGGTGATAAAGTAAAAACCTAAATGATGGTTGTCTAGAAGAGTTCTCAATATGTAATCAAGGGCGATAACAAAGAGAAAAAGTGTAATGATATCACCCTGAAAGACCACTGCATTGCTGTCGAAGAATTAAAGGTCTCCGCCTGGTGATTTAGATTTGGATTTATAAAAGTTTCTTATCATCCATGGTGGAGAGACCTGTTGTCAGATATAGGGCCTTACAGCAGCCACCCTCTTGAACGTAGGCAGCGATACCTCCTCAAGGCATGATGCAGACCTCCGAGTTGTCTAAGACCCTGTTGGCAGATGAATGGAGGCATAACATCGCCATTACTAGTGGTCACACTAAACACCATGATGTTGACTGGGTATATAATCTGACTCTTTCCGAATCTTCTACAACGTCATTAGATTGACAACAAAACACCCTGAAATGTTCATATTAGAGCTTCCGGCGCGAATGCCAAGGATACCGTTTCCGAATTTCTGGCGGAATGAATGGCGTAATGGTGCTCATTTTTTCCCAAACGGTGTCCAACTGACTCTACTCTATTGTTCAGTCGACAAAATAAAAAAAAAACAACGTGCGAGCCCGAAATTAAAAACATAAAACGGCGACAATTTACCCATCGCACTATATATATATATATATATATATATATATATATATATATATATATATATAGGACAAACTGCTAAAAAGTTGTAAGTTTAAAACTTTAATTTTTTGACAGTATTTGTTTAGAAATAAACAAATACTGTCAAAAAATACATTTTTAAACTTACAACTTTTTAGCAGTTTGTCCTATACATATTAAGACAGTATACGTGGATCATCACTATGTTATATATATATATATATTAGTGTACATTTGTGTGTGCGCTCGTGTATTTTTTTTTTTTATTCTTATAAACACTATATTAATTAAGGCGTTCAAAGATGTTTCATTTGCCGGTTATATTATTAGTTATACTTCCTTAGGAGCACCCTGGACCGCCCTGGACCGCCTTTGGGCTTTAGAATTACCTCACTTCTTGGTATGGATTCACCGATGTTTTGTGAGTAATCTTTTGATGTTTTTAGTTCAGACAATGATTATGACATTTAATTCTTCTAGATTGGCTTGGCCCACATCCAGTATTCTATCTTCCTTTCCACTACATCCAGGAAGTATTCTATGGGACTGAAATCCGGTTGCTGTGGAGACCATTTTAACGCAAAACCTCATTAGTTTCATGTCTGTCGAAAATATTGGAAAGGAAGATGTGAATGGAGACAATCTGAAACTCGTTTTATTTTTTGTTTTTTGCTTTTTTGTTTTTTTGTTTTTTTGTTTTGCTTTTGCTAAGCTTTAAAAAGATCCATTTATTTCTAAAATATTAACAAGAGAATGAATAATTAGAATTTGAAGGTTGAGGTTAAATGAAACTCCCAGACGAAACTGCGTCTTTTAAAATGCGTGCTTTCATAATAATGTATTTGTCTTTTTTATCTGATGATAGCATTCACATGAAAAATTTATCGCGCGAAATATTACATTTCTTTTAGCGGTGTTTTAAGTAGTTGTCTACACTTGTTGCAATAGGGGCATTCATTCAACTTAACCTTTTGCTGATAACACAAATGTCAAAATTGTTGTCAGCACTTACATTCAAGTGATAAAAAAACAACAAAAAAGTATGTTATAGTTATAGTTTTAATACATATTTATTTTTTTTGTTTATTTCCAGATTCTGTAAAATCTTTTTTCTTTTTTCCGCTTTACTTTTTTCTTGTTGATTCAGCCGCTATTGAAGCAGTATTTATTTGGATATTCTTGTTTGAAACTTTGAAGTGAGTTATTAGTTATCAAAGAATTTTCAAATCATCATCTTTGTTATTCTGTTTGATAAGGTTTCAGATTATATATTTTCTAGCCTTCTTCAGAGTTGATTTGACCGCATTATAAAAACAAGTAAAAAATAACAAAGATTATTCGTCGAATATTTCTATCTTCGTGTAGCCTTGAGGATGAGTGCGTAGTCTAGGAGTTTTCGACACGGAAAGTAAGATCGACATATTTCGTTCGAGCTAGCTGAATTTATGTCTTCTCTCTTTTACCTAAGAGTTAACAGGGGTAATTGAGTTCTAAATTTAGGTTGACAATTGTTATGGAGTAAATAAGACACACCCGGTAATACGAATGAGCGACGGAAGTCGCCTTAAATAAAGAACTCAAGGAGAGTTCAGAGACAGAGTACGAGTCAGGGCTATGTTTACGTACGGAGACTAGGTTGAGAAAAAATAAATAATTTTCCGATCCCCCGGCTATGGTGGCTAGTTAAATTTGGACTTTTGGTGCGATCTTTTGTAACACGCAGTCTTAGTGGAGAAATTTTGCGCAAATATTAAGAGATTCGAGAGTAGCGACGTTAGACATTACTGAAGACCATCTTTAAGAAATATCGGAAAGTGGGAGAAGTCTCATTAGTATTGAGAAAATCGTGCTTTTCCACCGGCGACTTTACGCTGACACTTAAAGAATTCCTGAACATCCCAGACGTATTGATCTGTCGAGATCAGCCGCTTTACATTATTGTGGAGGGCCGCCGAGCCCACTGTTGGTCCTGTGGCTTCCCGGGGTGCTTGGCGAAGTCGTGCCCTGGCAAGAAATCGGCACCGACACCAAAGCCAATAGCAGCATCGAAAGAATCAGAAGAGTCAGAGAAGACTAGCAAGACACCAGTGAGTGAAGAGCCGTAGTGAGGATGGGAGTTGAGGGTTCAAACCCTCTTCCCCAGCGGGATGTCTCGTCCAAGAAGGCTACAACCTTGAAGAAGCTGCAACAGAAGCAACAAGAACACGCAAAAAGCAGTAGAAACAGCATCAACTAAAGCAACGAGAGCATCAACATCAAGTAAAGCAGCAGTCTCATCAGCAAGAGAAGCAGCGACCAAATACGGTTCAGTACCTGGTGAACTCGCTAGAAAAAGAAGGGGCTTGAATACTAAGATATAAAATAAAATATTTAGGAAAATAAAAAAAAATTTAAAAAGGGTGAGCTGTTTTGGAGTAAATAAGACACTCCTGGTAGCACAAATGAATCTACGCAAGGTGCCTTAAATAAAGAATTCAAATAGAGTTCAGAGAAGAAGTACTTGTCAAACACTTTGTCTACGGGCAGAGTACGATTCAGTTGTAGTTCTATCTACGGTCGGAGTCTCGGTTGAGAAAAATAGACAATGCAAATTGCCCGATCCCATGTGATTTGGTTAAATTTTCACAACTGGCCTGAGTGAATGCGTTACTGTTAAACCCGACTATGTGTCACATCCAATCTCAATGGGGAAACTTTGGGCAAATATCCAGAATTTCGACAGAGTTCAGATAAAGTGTTCGTTAAAGTACCGTTAGAGTCATTCGAGATATGATATTATAACTGTTAGTAATGAGTTATATACAATATTATAATTTATAATAGTTTTTTTTTCTTTGGAGAATAAATATATATTTTTTTCAAATGATTGATTTTCTTTTTTTTTCTTTTTTTTTTTTGTTGAACGTCTTATCAACTCATGTGTTATTTAATACTGAAATTTATTTTTCTTGAGAGCTTTGAAGTAATGAAAATATGATATGTTATTCTTCTTTCACAATTGAATAGATGGTAGATGATACTCAGCTTTTGTGCATGCATTATTAGAAGCGGTGGTGTATGGGTTTTATGTTGTAGTCTTGTTGAATTTATATTTTGGGATACAGTTTGATTTCTTTAAGAATTGGAGTAGATAGACTAAACTATCGCCCGGTTCACACTCCATCCACATTTATTGAACAGGTGAAGAGGCACATCCCTTGTTTCCTGTTTAGGATGCGGTTTCCGGTTTTCTCTTTTCTAATTTTCTCACTCTTATGTAGCCCCCTGCACATCAGTGGCGTTACCGCCTTGCTTGGGGTGATATGATTAAAAAAAAAAATGTGCATAAATAGAAAGAATGAGTATCACAGATAAAGGAGATATCCATAAAAAAGGAGAATTAACAGGACAAAAAACATGCTCATCAACAGGATGCATAAAATCCAAGGACGAAATGCTCATACTAAAGAAAGACAAAATACGTCAGCAATGGAGTGGATACATCGGAGATCTCTTCCACGACGAAAGAGAACATCACAGAAATATCGACGGGTCGGAAATATTAAAAACTGAAGTGGACGCTGTACAGGATAAATTGAACAGAAAAAAAAGCGGCAGGGCAAGACGGAAATGTAATAGAGATGCTTGCAGCCTTAGACGTTTTCGTCATAGACAAGATCACAGAAATATTAAACAAAATCTACAACGGTCTTGACATATCGGAATACCTAAGCAGACCTATTTTCATAGCACAGCCTAAGGAGCCACACCCAAGCGAATGCGAACTCAACCAGACAATCAGCTTAATGAGCCACATAACAAAACTCATCATCCGGATTCTGATGAACAGAGCGTGCAGCAGAATCGGCCCAGAGATAGGACAAGAACGGTGTGGGCTCGTCAAAGACATCAGAACAAGGAATGCGATATTTATGCTCAGAATGGTATCAGAAAGTGAAATCCAAATACAGAAGAACCCGTTTCTGCGTTTTATTGACCAATCAAAAGCGTCCGACAAAGCGCCACAAAGATCATATTTGGGAAATACATTAAAATAATCAATAATGAATAATCTATATTGGCAGCGGACCACCTGCATACAAGGATGTGTTTTCTCAGTGGATCTATCCAACCTATACAGCGAGGCTATTTTGAGAGAACTAGAATGCCAACCAGGATTCATTATTGGCAGACATATCTTAACAATATTAGATACACAGATGACACAGTGCTGATAGCAGACACAGAAAGGAAACTACAAAAGCTACAGAAAGTAGTGAAGGAAAGTGAAAAGAAAAGACTAAGCATAAAATAGAAAGACAGAATGGTCACCAGCAAAAGAATGAGCATGAAATGCAACTTACAGTTGAGGGGTACTAAAATCAAGCCGATAAAGAAATTGAAATAGCTGGGAAGTACTCTAACAGAGGATGGAAAGTGCAACACTAAGCTACGAAGATGTATTGGGATGGCCTACGATGCATTCCCAAAGCTAAGCAGAGTATTAAGAGGCAGAAAAGTTTTGTTGGAAACAAAGAAAAGAGTATTGAAGTGTTGTGTGATATCTGTTCTCCTGTATTGTAGAAAATGCTGAACAATCTCCTCAAAGGTGGTCTATGACCACTTCATTTCTACAGGAAATGACACGTCTATGACTGCATCATTTCAGCAAGGTATGACACGTCTATAACTGCGTCATTTCTACAAGATATAACACGTCTTTGACTGCACCATTTTAACAAGATATGACGCGTCTATGACTGCGTCATTTCTACAAGATATAACACGTCTCTGCGGCATTTCTACAAGATATAACACGTCTCTGTCTGCGTCATTTCTACAATACATGACACTTCTACGACTGCACCATTTTAACAAGATATGACACGTCTCTGACTGCGTCATTTCAACAAGATAGCACACGTCGATGACTGCGTCATTTCAACATGATATCACACGTCGATGACCGCGTCATTTATATAAGACATACACGTCTCTCTAAGTCTAGAATTTTCCCCTTCTATCCATATAAACGACTTCTTAAGGTAACTTTCTACCTCGAGCGTCTCCCCGGACCTTGTACTGAAATAAAAGGGCCTTAAAATTCCTTCCGGCCGTTCGAAGAGAAAGAATCAACTGTAACCAAAACTAAATGCTCTTTTTCTAAAGGTCATTATTTTATCAGACATATATGACGACTCAGTGCATATTATTAATCATAGAGAATTATATATCACTACACTCCTGAAGATCATTATGAAAAATAAATAATATAAAGTAACCTCCAAAATCAAAAACTACTTTAGAGATAATAACAAATAAACTGTATCAGAACAAACAGTGGCTTTCATAGTAGTTAAAGAAACCAAACTTAGAAATACACAAACCGAAAAGAAAATCTTAAATCTAAGGTCAACAGGAAATGGAACATAAGAAAGTGAGAAAAAGATTTGAACTTGAAATCAAATGTGAAACCAAAGGGATACATATACGCAAACATTATATGCTAACGGGAAATGAAAACAGTGAAGCATTGTGGGTTATTTTTAATATTCCAGGGATCATAATGCTCATATTGTGAGAGTGCAGTAAGGTTAATTAGTAGTTTTCAAGAACGGTATATAAAGACGACAGTGTGGACGCAGATTCTCACTAGTGAGTTATATATATATATATATATATATATATATATGAGGGTATGTTAAAGTACACTTTTATGTATACCTAGATGTATGTGGGCACGGATGTGTGCAATTACTGGAGCTAGGCGATTAAATCACTTAAATTCCCCGAAATTTTCAATAGACACTCAGTCCCTATTTTGCCATTCATTTACACATGCACGTTAGGTAGGTCACTCGATATTTCACCTTCACATGTTGTATGCGAGTGTCAAATTCTTTCCTCGTTGTCTGTTCCAAATATTTTAACCATCTTTTTCTGATTATATGTATAAATGATCTTTTTTCGCCATTTTCCTTAAAGCATAATCTTTACTCACATATTCTTTTCACGGCATATTCAGCATCGTTCTGTAGAATTACAACTCTGTTCTTTTAAGTTTCCTCTTCATCTGTGAAGAGGATTGATTTTACATAACAGTTCGACACTCCTTTCATTGTCTCTTACGAAGTTTTCCTATGCCTTAGTACTTTAACAAACCTTTCTTGTTTATTGAATTCGATCCTGATTCGATAGCCAATAAATGTAACTCTGGGGTAAATCAATAAATAAATAGAATATATCTACTTACATGTTAAAGAAAACAACAAATAACTCCGTTTCGGCATTATTATGTTAGTAAATGTGTTTTCTCACCGGATCTATTCAACTTATACGGCAAAACAATTCTGAGAGAAATAAAACCCTTGCCAGGATTCGTCATTAACGGCCACAATCTCAACAATGTAAAATACACGGATGACACGGTACTGATAACAGACACAGAAAGGAAAATGCTCCCACAGAAGGTAGCAAAAAAAAAAAAGAAAGGCCTGAGCATAAACTTCAAGAAAACTGAATGTATGATCGTCAGCAAAAAAGAAAACAACAAAATGGCCACTACAGTCCGGAAAAAGTAAAATAAAACAAGTAAATAAATTAAAATACCTGGGAAATGTTCTGACAGAGGATAGAAAGAGTGACATTGAGACCCGAAGGCGGATTGGCCTGATGGTCAAGAACGCATTTCCAAAGCTAAGCAGAGTACTAAGAGACAAGAAAATCTCATTGGAAACAAATAAAAGGGTGCTGGATTACTATGTTATAAATGTCCTTCTGTATAAAACTGAATGTTAGACGTTCTCATCAAGGAGAAGCTTGAGGCAGCAGAAATGTGGTTTTACAGAAGGATGCTGAGGAAAACATGGACTGAGCACGTGAGCAACGATGAGGTGTTGGAGAGGGTGCAATCGAGAAGAAAAATCATACTTAACACCAGGAAGCGACAGATGAGGTTCCTGGGATACGTAATGGGGAAGAAAGGTCTGGAAAATGTAATACTCACAAGACAGATCGAACGAAAGACAGACAGGGAAAAGCAACGCGAGACATATTTGATAAGACTGAGCAAAAAATTCCTTGCTGAAATTGATGCCGAAAAGACTTTTATCTCCAGAAACCAGAAATTCTATTTCCCAAACTGCCAATGATTGTCCAGATCCGTTTCTTTCTTGCATCCCTTACCGGAAATCATTATTTGAAAGATGAAGTGCAATCAGAACGTATTTCTTTGGTTAAAGCTGACGAGAAACAGAACAGCGGAGACGGGGAAATATGTCTGATTTGGATAATGTTGATAATTATTTTACACCCGTTTATGAAATTTATCTTCAAATAAACTAAAAAGTCAGCTGCATATATATATATATATATATATATATATGTGTGTGTGTGTGTGTGTGTGTGTGTGTGTGTGTGTGTGTGTGTGTGTGTGTGTGTGTAAAGAGTTTATGAATATTTTAAGATTATTAAAATACACACGCACATTCATGGACGAATGGTGAGTATCTCGATTGCCAATTGAGCTCACTAAAGGGAAAAATTTTAAAAACACTGGCCCTTTCTGCGATATACGCATTCCTTTTCAAACATGAATTGAATTCTCTTGACTGCTGGCGTTCGTATACACCACGTATATAACACGTTAAAATCTCTACCAACCCCACGAGCTCCACCGAGCACCGATAGCTTAGGGGTAGAATCTCAGACTGATGCCAAATCGGCCGACTTTTGTATAGCAAGATACAGATTTTTGATATATCAGATAAAATGTAAAACTTTTGATGAGTTGTGATACAGTAAAACAGGCTTGTATGTGGATGACTATGTATATACGAGAGAGTACTACAACTAAAATGTTGTTTGGTCTGACCCAAAATTCTGGTGTTTAGTCAATTGGTTGACTATCAGTCTATCGCTCCAGAAAGCGGGTGAATTTTTT
Source organism: Ascarosepion bandense (assembly GCA_037127315.1). Taxonomy (NCBI): domain Eukaryota; kingdom Metazoa; phylum Mollusca; class Cephalopoda; order Sepiida; family Sepiidae; genus Ascarosepion; species Ascarosepion bandense. Next base: position 956,508 of record JBBBDQ010001725.1, on the reverse strand, counting down.
TATCGTTTTACAAGAGTTTGATTTAATCCCCAAAAAGAAAATATTGCTGCCATATCTTGACTGTGACTGCTTAAGACTCAATTTCAAGTTCAAGATTCTTTAAGCAGGAGAAGAACTATTTTCCACTCTGCAACCTCTTTCCCCGCAGTCGCAACGTCATAAGTCTATCGCTAGCCTATCGTCATTTCAATGGAAAATGTCCAGATTGGCTAGACTCTTTAGTTCTATCAGTTCAGAAATGTACAGCTAGGATTACCGCCATAAAGTTTAATTCTCCGCATTAACTCCTCATTTCAAAAGTAAGAAAAAAGTTTTACTTTTAAAAATTGCTATTTTTGCAAAACTGACTCCCATGTGAATGCTTTATTGATCGCTACAATATTAAGCGCTTTAAGTCAAACGTTAATCTTTAACTACACCCTTTATCCTTATAATCAACAGTTCTTTTTCCTTTTGCTTTCATATTTTAAACCAAATTCAGTAACCCACTACTTTGAGTGGCTTTTGAGCCTTGTTTTGATAGAAATCGAATAAGAAATAAATTACAAAAAAGTCTTCTTCTCAACTCCCGATTTTCATTTTCAAAAAGTCTTGAAATTGATTTTTCCTTCGAACGCTCAGTCTCATGACGAGATTTAGTAGATTCCAAATATTCTCAATCTTACATAACTTAGTAAGAAAGAATTCATTCCTAGAATAGATTAAGGTCGAAATCAGAAAGAGAAGTTAAACAACTGCCATGATTATATATCAACGTTTTCTTTAGATGTGACCCAATAATCACGAATGGATAAATAAGAAAAATGAATGAGTGATGATATATGTAATTATTTCCTCCCTAGGTACACAACGCAAAGACATCTAGGTTACTGCATTACCGTAATTAGTTACCTAATCGACCTTCCGTTCGAATAATCACGTCTATTTTTTTTTATAAACACTAATGCATTGTATTCACTTACGCACAAATACCCTTGGGAAAGGTATTGATCCATCTCTTCCTTCCAGTTATGGGTTAAATAGCAGGACAGACTGGGTTCTATAGCCTTGGTCGGCAACCAGTCTACCGCAGAAAGCAATGGCAACCTACTGCGTGATAATCTTCTGCCCAGTCAGTCATGTCTCTTTCGAGACATGATCGCCCAAAGCGTGTATTGGAAGAGAGGGATTCATACCTTTCCCAAGGGTATTTGCGCGTAAGTGAATGCAATGAATTCAACTGGAATTCGAACTCGGCAACCCGATTTCTCGTTCCGAGCCGATATCCACTGCACTACAACGCACCATCATAGGTAGTAAAAAACTGCCTGATGATGATGGTGATGTTTTAACACAGGAACTTTATAGCCATTGAGTTGCAATAAGCAATAATAATAATAATTACCATATATATATATACATACACACACACAACAGTTTTTATTATAATAGGGATGATTTGCGTTTGTGTGTCTATGTGTTCGCGTGCATGTGTGTCTGCGTGTGCGAATGTTTACATTCAAATATAAAGCTGGAGTGAAGAGACGGATTAATACTTTTCCCAAGGGTATTTGCGCATAAGTGAAGGCAATGAATTCAGCTGGAGTTCGAACTCGGCTCCGCGATTTTCTCGTTCTGAGCCGATATCCAATGCACCACAACGCACAACGCATGAATGGTAGACTTTGAAAAAACAGTAGCTACTCTAGCATCAACGCATCGCTCATTCAGTAATGATTTAGAGCACTCGGCTAATTATTTTCCGACAATGTACTGTACGTGTATAATAAAATTACGAATATAAATTTAAACAAAACTTACTCAAAAGTTGCATATATATATAACTGTAAATGTATCTTTAAACACGTCTCGAAAAACCCACCGAGTATAAACACGAAGGGGAAAAAATGGAAACAAAAAAGAAACGAACTAAGCACTTGAACATTAGTCAAAGTACTAGTCGAAAGGGAAAAAAAAACCGAGATGAGAAACCTAACACGTAAAGCGCTCAATACAATAGCAGAGCAAATAGATAAGTAAGTAGCTAACCTAGAGCCAACGGACCTACCTAGGTTTCACATAATGGATCGTCAGGGCAAGTAGGTTAGCTACTTATATATATATATATATATATATATATACTGCTTTTAAAAAGGTGTATTCTCGTTTATTGATATTGGTGTCTCAAATTATTAATTCTAAGTTATAGGTTCAATTTTCATTGAATGTTTCACAAATATGTCTCTGTGCCAAAGAATCCCTCTTTCCTTCTAATGTTTGCTAAAACTTTCAATCTATAGTCTCACGATCTTCCTTCCGTAGCAACAGATCAGAAACACACAAACAAGTAAGGAACAACCATGTAATATAAATCTCTTTACATTGCAGTGAAAACAAAAAGGAAACTGATATTTGACATCAGCAAAAGACAACTGAAGCTTCTGGGACATGTGATGAGGAAGGAGGGCTTGAAGAATCTGATGGTCACGGGACGGATATAGGGATGGAGAGACAAGAGAAAGCAACGCGGAACATACTTTATGAATTTAAGTAGATGGATGACGGAACGAGGGTTGCGTGGGATAATAGGCGAAGGGGTGTTAAAAACCACAAAACATAGAAAGATGCTTTCTTATTTTTTTGGCTTTCATTTATTATTTTATTAATTTTATATTATATTTATTTATTAATTTATTTTGCATATTTTACTTTATTACATTTTTCTCGGGTTCTAAGTTTGTGTCTTTGAAATAAAGTTTAGTATATTTATGTTGTCCGATTTTGATTCTTTTTCAGATTGTGAATTGTAGGTAGCGTAGTAGTTATTTGTTTTCCTCTCTGCATTTAGACTTGATCTGAACATATATGGGTAGCATCCCATTCAAGGCAATGAAGCCACGAAGACTCAAAGGGTTGTTGCTAGGTGTGGAATAATTAGAAACCAAAAAATTAATAATGAACGGGGTGACAAAAGAGCAATCAAGTGAATAATAGATAGCGATTGATATTGCATTTAAACTTTTGCAGATTAAAGTTAGCTGAAAAGCATGAAGCCGGAAAAGAGTTCCACAACGAAGAAGTGCAAGATTCGTTCACATAGAATTTACGGTTACATCTAGCCAGCTCAACTGTAAATTGATGAGATCTCCACGCCAATCTAATACTGTGCTTAAATTCATAGTGTCTAGGTACCATAGCGGAGAAATCATCCGAACAATTACCGTGAAAGTATTTATAGAAAAGACACAGAGGCAACATTACCGTGGTAGGAAAAGGACTGAAGCCGAACAGCCAGATCAGGGCCAATATTATTGCTGATTCTTCGGTGCCGGTATAGTATGTGGCTTATATTTTGAATGTGGCCTACGGAATTCTGTCATTTATATAGTATGTGGCCTACCTTAAAAAGCGTATTATAGGGAAGCGTATTTGGAGAAATAATTTCTATAAATAACCGAATACTTTTATCTATGAATATACTATTAATGTGGTAGAACACATTCAAACCGGTAGGCCACTTACTATACTAGAATCAAAGAGGTAGGCCACATACTATATCGGCCCCAATTCTTCTTTGGAATTTATCAAGGAACTCAAGGTAAATAGAAAGCTCAGTGGACCATATGTGGCAGCAATATATACATACACATATACGTATATATCCCAGATGGCCTAAAGAGTTCTCGAACTCGTACAAACATGTGTAAAATATAAGTGAAATATTTTAGATATGCTAGCGAAAAAGAGCCGCTTTGAAAATAAAATAAAAAACTAGAACTGTCCTCGTTCAATTTTATAATAATTGGCGCGGACAAGTAAATTATTTTCCGGTTCACGTTAAAATTCTATTCGTGTGGTTGGTTTCTAGATAAGCCAATACGAAACGATCATAAATTTTGTTGTCGTTATTTTTTATTTTTTGTTTTTTTATATTTTTATTTGCCTATTTATTTATTTTTAAGTGAAATGTTTTCGTTAGTCGAATAAGAAGCATTTCGTACTCACTGTCAAGCACATTTTCTGTTTTTGTGCCATGCTGAACAAAAAAAAAAAAAAAAATAAAATAAAAAAAATAAAGAAAAAGGAATTTCTTATAAAATGTATCTTGCCAAATTCTTGGGTTTCCTTTTCTCCGTTTTCTTTTTTTTTTTTCTTTTTTTTTTTTTCGGGGTGAGGATGCAAAAACAGACGGGGTTTTCTTTCGGCAGGCACTAATCAAATGTTTCTACTTTGAAGTGTTTAGTTTCAAGGTAAATCTACCCTTTCCTTTTTTTTTTTAATTTCTTTTTTATTTATTTTCTAAAACAACCCAATGTGAATATCTTTTTGTAAATATTCCTTACACATCTACTTGCACATCATTTCGCATCCGCTGATGCCCACACATGCAGGTTTCAACTCTACAGGATAGATTTCTGCTTTATTTACTCGTCTACACAGCTGTAAATATTCGCTTTTGCGCTATATTACAATAATGAAGACACAAGTAAACAAGCAAACAGCCATTTTCATATGCTGAACAAACTGGGCACATACCGTAGTGGAATATTTAATATGCATATCTCACAGACCACTTAGCAGATGTAGTAAGTTCGATTTTCACTTGGGACCCTGCAACAGTAACTATTTTTCGTAAACTTAGCAGCAATAGCAGCAGTACTTATTTGTAGTAAAATTAGCAGCGATACCTGTTTATAGTAAAATTAGCAGCAAGATCTTTGTAATAAAATTAGCAGCAATACTTTTTTGTGGTAAAACTATCAGTGATCCCTGTTTATAGTAAAATTAGCAGCAATACCAGTTTGTAATAAAATTAGTAGTGATACCTTTTATAGTAAAATTAGCAGGAATACCGGTTTATAGTAAAAATTAGCAACAATGCCTATTTGTAGTAAAATTAGCAGCGATACCTTTTATATTAAAATTAGCAACAATACCTCATTTTGGTAAAATTAGTAGCGATACTTATTTGTAGTAAAATTAGCAATGATAACTGTTTATATTAAAATTAGCAGCAATACCTGTTTATAGTAAAATTCGCAGCAATACCCTTTCGTAGTAAAGTTAGCAGCGATACTTGTTTATAATAATATTAGCAGCAATGCCTATTTGCAGTAAAACTAGCAGCGAAACCTATTTATAATAAAACTTTTTGAAAAAAATGCTCCATCCGGCGTCAAAAACCCCATCATTTTTAAGAAATTTAGAAAAATTTTATGTTGCTTGGTACCGACATCGCTGAAAAAACAGCTCAGTATGAATAAAAAAAGGCCTCAATCTTAATAGAGACGAACTGTTTCCATGTAGGGTGTTTACGTTATTATTGGGTGGAAGTAATCAAAGTGATTTTTATTGATTAAAAAAAAAAATTATCACTTCTAATAGGTTTTACTTTTCTTTTTTTTTTTCAATTGGAGTAGATAGACTAAACTATCGCCCGGTTCACACTCCACCCACATCTATTGAACGGGTGAAGAGGCTCATCTCTTGTTTCCTGTTTAGGATGTGGTTTCCGGCTTTCTGTCTTCCAATCTTTTCACGCTTACGTAGCCCCCTGCACATCAGTGGCGTTACCTTTTGCTCGGGGTGATATGATTAAAAAAAAAAACTATCAGCAATATCTATTTGTAGTAAAATTAGCAGCAATACCTATTTATCTTAAAATTAGCAACAATACATTTTTGTAGCAAAATGATCGAAAATACATTCTTGAATTCCCAACAATGCATTTTATAGCAAGTTGAAGTTCAAAATATATAATATATTAGTTAGAGCCACTCCCCCTTTACCACTTACAAAAATCTCAATTAGTAGTTCCCTGCCGTGAGTGACTCTTGGACCTTGTATTGGGTGAACATTTGTATTAAACAAGTTGTAAAAAGAAAAAAGAAAAAGCTTTGAATTTGATTCCAAAGAAAAGAAAAAAGACATAATCTCACCCAAAAAATAAAAGAAAAATACCTTGTTCGTAGTTATATACAGATATATGATATCTTAATTTGGTATTGCATATATATATATATATATATATATATATATATATATATATATATATATAGTTCTAAAATAATAGAGAATTCTTACCACTATATGCAATATGAAAAGTATGCGTATACAAGACCTAAGCGTAGCCAAATTGAGACCGTAATCTGTCGAGAACTACACCCACATGCAAATTGAAAAAGCTGCTTCAGTTTCTCTTCTTTTACCATACGATCAGTTTTAGTCCCACTGAAGTGAGAGGTTGTAATCAATTTCTACTTTTCCCTCAGATTAGGTCTTTTGCAGTGGTGTGCAGAAATATGAATCTACTTTCGAGGTGTATGATGAAATATGTTTGGCCTTGATAAATATTGCATCATCTGTGATTGCATAAGTTTTTTACCACGCCCAGACGCTATTGTCTCGACTATTGATTAAATATCCTATGGCCATTGCCTTCGATGAACGTTTCTCCAAAGAAGCGTACGAAAATTGTAACGCTGTATGAACAGACTGGCAAGCCTTACAGAGAGAAAGCGGATACTGTTTGTGTCAGACATTCAAATGTCAGTCGTGTCATCAAGGTGAAGAAACACACTGGATCCATCAGTCCAAAACGTAAAACATAAATGAGGTCGGAAGAGAAAAACAACGCCAAAAGACGACGTATACGTGATCAGGGAAAGTGTGAAAGATTCTAGGAAAACATTATTCGTTTTGTTTCAAGTAATTTGCCTAAAGATGTACAAGTGCCGAAGCTTTTACGATTTAATCCAATACTTGAAGCACTTGAAGCAATAAAGAAGTTCCAAAGGTAATGAACATGTAAGTTCGGTTGGATTAGTTTTTTATTCGACTCATGTAGTGGATCGGTAACCATCATTACCAGCTCATTTATCGGTGTTTGCACCTGAGAAATGTTCCATGACGCCGAAAGATTAGATCTATGACGAAAGAAGAATATTTAAGCAGTCCATATATATATATATATATATATATATATATATATATATATATATAAAAATTAATAAATACACATATTGGAGTAGATAAATCTATAATTGGAGTAGATAGATCTATCTATCGCCCGGTTCACACACCACCCACGTCTATTGAACAGGTTAAGAGGCTCATCGCTTGTTCCTTGTTTAGGATGTGGTTTCCGGCTTTCTCTTTTCCAATCTTCTCACTTTGTTTTTTGTTTTTTTTCAATTGGAGTAGATAGACTGAACTATCGCCCTGTTCACACTCCACCCACGACTATTGAACAGATTAAGAGGCTCATCCTTTGTTCCTTGTTTAGGATGTGGTTTCCGGCTTTCTCTTTTCCAATCTTCTCACTTTGTTTTTTTTTTTTGTTTTTTTTTCAATTGGAGTAGATAGATCTATCTATCGCCCGGTTCACAAACACCCACATCTATTGAACAGGTTAAGATGCTCATCTCTTGTTCCCTGTTTAGGAGGTGGTTTCCGGCTTTCTCTTTTCCAATCTTTTCACTATTACGTAGCCCCTTGCACATCAGTGGCGTTACCGCCTTGCTCGGGGTGATACGATTAAAAAAATATATATATTATCCTACGTTTTAGGCAAGACTCAGTTTCATGCGTTTTACTAATCATCAGCTGCTTATCATACATTCTGTTATGCGCCTGATGATTGCTAAAACGCATCGAACTCCAAGTTGTATCGAAAACGTAGGATAATATGTGTATTTATTAATATATATTTTTTTATTCGGTTATACAACATTGAGCACTGTTCTATTCACACTAATATTTGTACATTGATGTGTATTCATATTTGTATTAATATTTGTATAGTGATGAGTATATAAGCGTATTAATATTTGTATATTGATGTGTATATAAGCGTATACACACATATATATATACTTATTTACCTCCTTACGATTGAGCACTCTGGAAGAATGGTTGACTTTGAATAACAGTAACTACTCTCGCATGCACGCATCGCTCATTCACTAATGAATTAGAGCACTCTGGCTATTGGGCGTGTATAATGACAATATACATGCTAAAATTTTGCCTTCTTCTACCGAACGCCCATAGCTCAGAGGTAGAATCGCCAACTGACACCAATTCGGTCGGGTTTCAATCCTGGGTTAAAAGCAATCGGAGTCTAACCGTACTGATGAGCTGTGATACAGCGAAACAGATCTGTCTGCGGATTACTATATATATATATATATATATATATATATATAGAGAGAGAGAGAGAGAGAGAGAGAGAGAGGGAGAGAGAGAATAAACAAAAATAGAAATTAAAATGAACAAAAATAAGTAAAATAACTTTTTCCAAACCAAAAAATAAGTTAATTAATTTAAATAAATAATGAACAAATTAACAATCTACAAACACACACATAGCAATAACCAACAAAAAAATAATCAATACAAAGTTAACAAACAACAGTACAAATAACCCAAAACAACTCGGATCTATAATTATTTCTACTCAATAGCCTCTAGAATAATTCAAATCATAACCGTTACCGGCCAACAAAATAACTGTTAGAATACAATAGACTACTCATGGTGCATCCCTCACCTGTATGCATAAATAGTAGAGTAAAAAAAGACCTATGGATTAAGTTTAAGCATGAAACAGACATTTGATTGTTGATTTCATTTCCGTGTGTATATATATATATATATATATACATAATTCAATTCTAAAGCCAAACTGACACTATTTGCCAAAAAATAAATTATAGAATAAAACGTGCTGAATTCAAATTCAAATAGTGAAAATTCAGAGCAATTTAAGACAAAGTTGTACAGGAAAACTAACCTTTCCTCTATTGCGATTTTATCACCTCCCCTTATATATATATATATATATATATATATATATATATATATATATATATAATCAATACTTTCGTCGTTTTAACATATGAGGGCCCAAGACTTCAGTTTAGAATTTAACATCTAGATTACCTTCACAAAATATTTTAATATATTGGTGAAGACTTGTATAGAATCGACTTAGTTGTTTTTACGACTTATCAACCCTTTCAGGATTAGAGCCCAAACTTATTTCGTATTTCAAGAATGATACTTTTTTGCAAGTGAATATTGCATTAATATTTTTTCGAGAAATACAATATTTTTTGCAGATACATGACATGTTATTCAACCCATAGATGGGGAAAGATAGGTTCGTTTTCGCATTTGTGAATGTAACAGACCTGACTGGAATTCTTACTCTGGTTTCCGAATTCTCACACCAAGTCGCTATCCATTACGCCACCCGCACACCAGGACTTGTATAGAACCAGCCACACTTTCGGATAGATAGATAGATAGATAGATAGATAGATAGATAGATAGATAGATAGATGTGCAGATATCGGTGTGGTAAATTGAATTGGCAAACATTTTCTTTCGCCTTAAGAAATCCGTCTTTTCTTTTTTCAGTTATGGGTTTAATACCAAGGGAAATTGGGCTAACTTCTTGTGACAACCAGTCTAAGAGAAACACATCCAATTCACATCCAATTCTAGAAACACATCCAACACATCCAATTCTAGAAATCAATAGGAACACATTCTACTACGTTTCCAAAGTATGCATGACAATTCATAAGTCATAAAAAAGAAACTGTATCTTGATCCCGTTTGTTTTAAAGATGCAAGGTATTTTAATAATTTTATTTCAATAAAGAAGTGAAGCAAAAAACAAGAGATAAAACCCAGTCTGATAAAAGGAGAAACTTAAACAGAAACACATTTTCTAAACTTAACTGCATCAAAGATCGAACTCACGGTTTACCGATATGTGTTTGCTAACCTCTGGAGCACGACGGTTAAGATAGATAAGCAAAAGTCATTTTCTTATCAACACTTAATGTGATGCTTATAAGTACACACGCCACATGTGCTTCTGTTTACGTGAGTTGTTTTTAACTATGTTATCAACGCGGATGCAGACAGCTATTTATTTTTTAATTTCTTTTTATTATTTCTGTTATTTGGAGCGTGCTGTTTTTTCTTTTTTTTTTCTTTTTTTTTCAAGACGTGCCTCTTTTATGACATACTAACTTTGGTTAGAAAGAAAAAAGTTATTCTATGATCTAAACACGCACATGTTTCTTGCCACTGTTGAATTAGGGATAGAGGATCGTATAAAAATTGATTTTTAACGTGAATTTAACACTAAAAGTTGATATGAAACATTTTGATTATCAACTGTTTTTTTCTTTGTTTTATTTTAAACGATGGATTGATGGATGAAACAATGGATTGAAACGATCGGTGTCATAAAATGTTGACTTCTTATACATCAATATTGGAAAATGATTTGTTCTAGTATAAAAAATAATAGAAATTATATACCGTAGATGTCTACGGCTATATCGTGTTGAATACACCAGTTCCCGTCCGCTCACCGAAGTTAAGCGAATATCGAGCCTGGTCAGTACTTAAATGGGTGACCATTTGGGAATACCAGGTGCTGTAAACGTAAGGACCAAGAATGGTCCACCGGTCCTCCAGGGTTGGGTGCAGGGCTAACAACCCGGCCCCGTAAAAAAATAGTTTGTTACAGCAACAAAAAGTTGCTGCTCTATGCACCATCTGGATAAATGATGATATACCTTTCTTAAGGGTATTTGCGAGTAAGAGAATATGATGAACCAGACTGTAATTAGCTCTCCGGTTAATAATTCAGAATCATTATCCATTACACCACCCGCACCCACAAGCTTACAGTACCTGGTATTCCCAAGCGATCAGCCATCTCGGTACTGGCCAGAGTCGACGCTGCTTAACTTTGGTAATAGTACGGGAATGAGTGTTTCAAAGTGTCTCTGTAAGGATAAACTTGAAAGTTGATTTAAATTCGTTTTCTCTCTCTCTCTCTCTCTCTCTCTCTCAATATATATAATCTTGCACACGCATACTCAAGTAGGATTTATTATTTTGTACAAGATATGATGATTTTCTAAATGTAGTTTAAATGTTGTACAAGACCAAAGGTATAAGGCACGCAGTTAGGATCAAACTCACAACTGACTCGTAATTTTTCTAGCGACATACGCTTCATTAACTGTTACACCACTTCGAGGGGCCCAGTTTTGTGGAATTTTTCTTTCGATATAAATAATTTATACTAGCAGTATAGCCCGACATTGCTCGGACGTAATGAAAGGTTTAAAACTAATCCATGGTCCTGGAGCTCAGACTCTTTGGACGTTGGCACGAAAGACTAAAAAGCAATAGTTGTTTCCAGTTAAAGCGAAACCATAGACTGAAAGAAAAATGAATGGATGAAAGTCAAATTTTGATTTCCTGGTATCGATATCAAATAAGTTTTTTCGTAGTAAACTGAATTTGGAAAAACTAAAATAAAAGGGCCGAAAAAAATACAGACATACAGGCAGATAAACAGACACACACACAAACATCTTGCCTTATATATATATTATCAATTTTCTTCACTATTGTAAGAACTGCAATCTTGAAACTTTTGAATATCGTTTCTTATGTCTTTGTCTATGAGTGTATCAAATTTGATTAGAACTGGACCACTCCTTCTATAACCCGATTTTTTCGATTATCGATTTTCGATATTTATCGGGGGTACCTCGACACAAAACCTAGCTAAGAAGACTCGCAGACGCTTATAGTACAATTGTGTAAATTTTCAAGAAAATCAGTTCAGCCGTTTTGGAGTCTATAGGTAACGGACACACACACACACACACACACACACAGACAAACACAAACACACAAAGTTCCATTTATAAATAAGTTTAGATAGATCACCGCGGAAGTTTTAATAAATATTTAGCCCAAGCTCCAGGAACCTCCACTCCGCCATGCAGTATGTCTTCTTCGGGAAGGGGCTGGATTTATTATCTGTGTCCTGAGACGTACCAAAGAGAGAAGTGCCAAGGTGGCTTAGGCAATATTTAAACAGTATTGCCGTTAAACTCACTTTAAACCTCGACCTTGTACCACACTCAGTAGTGATGTGAGTGCGCTGAAAAATAAAGACTTTAGAGAGTGAATGCTTTTACATCATTTGATATATCAAATAAATAATGACACAAATTATTCATATCTATTCTAATGTCATGTTGTAAATTTATTTTAATGCCTTTGGTTCCGTAGAACTTTACGATCGGATTTTCTTCATATTTAAAATGATGGCAGCATTAATAACTTCTTCAATATTTCATCACTTGGCAAATCCTTTTAACAAATGGCAATGAACTTCCACTTCAAAGAGTATACCATGGATATGAGCTTTCTTTTGTAACCATTTCACCCTAAGCAAAGCGGGAGTGTCACTAGTATTCAAGGAATTACGGGGATTGAAAATGAAAGAGAGGCTGAAAATAGGGAGGATTAAGGAAAGGACAATAGATAAACGGAAACCAAGAAGACAGAAAATGGCGATGAAAGTTGCATTAAATGTTTTAAAATTGTAGATAACAGGGGAAGCAAAATTTTGCTATAAAATGCCTTGTTAGTAATTTTACTCTATAAAATGTTGCTGGTCATTTATACTTTCATAGTGTTTTGTTTTTGCTTGTGGCTTCACTATTTGACGCTTAACATGTGCTACCAACCCTGGAACAACAGTAGTCAAGATATGGTTCCACGCTTCTCAAGGCTCCAGCCTCTCGATTAGAGTCCTCGCTTCTGGGTGTATTTTAACGTCATACCCATGAATAGCAATTTAGATGTGGTTCCATGCTTCTCAAACCTTCAATCTCTCGATTAGAGGCCTTGCTGTCGGATGTGATTTATCGTCATACTCATGAATAGCAATTTAGATGTAGTTCTACCCTTCTCAAAGCCTCCAGTCTCCCGATTAGAGACCTCGCTGCCGGATGTGGTTTATCGTCATACTCATGAATAGCAATCCCTCGCTGCTGGATGTAGCTTATCGGAAGACAAAGGGAAGAGAAACATTTTTAAAATATTAGTACCTGAGAAAAATGATCAGCATTATCAATCAGGTCGACTCCATGATATTTGGTCTATTTGTAATTATGCTAAAAAAATTTACAGTATCTAGATTGAAAGAATGATAAAGTTTCAAATATTTCGGCCACGTTTGCTATGGTGCTTCTGTTATATACCTATAGATTGTTGACATTATCCGAAGAAGCAATAACCATGACGTTGGTTAGTTCCTGTGACTTGATCCAAAGAGATATAAGTTGACCTAAAGAGTTGTGAGTTCAATACCAGGCTACAGCAGTGGTGAACAAGTAACTTGCAGTGTTAGGGGGAGATAACTCATGACTTTCAAACTAGGCATTACTATGTAAGGGATGATAATGATATAACCCAGTGATTGTAATAAAGCGTTCGGTTCGAAATTCCTAGTACCGAAACGTCGTACAAATGGCAACAAAGATGAGGACAATAATCCGAATAATGTAAATACTATAAATACTAACTCATCTCAAAAATATAGACAAATATTTAATCAATGTTAAAACCAAATGACTTAGCTATAAAGCTTACTTTAGTTCGGTACAAAACCATAAATATGAAACACTTGATGAGGAATGAATTTACTATACAGCCGCTATAGTAAGTTTTGTAACAGCAGACCATTACAATAAACAGTACCTAACAAGGCGATCATGAAGTGATTTTATTATTCCCTAAACTTGGAATAATGAAATTGATCTTGATTTTCGTAGGGGTTTTGACAAGTGTATCAAAATTATCGAAAAATATTGCCACGATAGTTTAAAATAGCATTTTTTTCACGTAACCAGTGAGAAATAAGACAAAAGTTTCGAAAAGAAAAAAACAGATTGTTTCTTTGTCTTCAGCATTTATTTTGTTGACATTTTTGAATTAGTATCCTTGCGTTACGTACTAAGATTTCGAAAAAATAATAGAAAAGAAAAATGCAATGTCTACAATAAATGAAGAAGCGTCTACTGACGAGCGGTCAGAATAACATGAACAAAAGTAAACGACACATGAGAAAATTATGATGAGAATTAGAACTTCAAATTAACTGTTGCTAACAATCAGAAACAGTTGAACATTTTAGGGGCACAAAATGAGAAATGAACTTTGAAGAACTGAATACTTCCAAGACACATCGAAACCAGTAACCGACCCGTTTTCTAGGTAAATGGCGGGAAGAGGTACTACAAAAAAGAGGAGTCAAAGCAAAAATATTGTTGAAAGCAACAAAGATAGGAAGCTGTGAAGAGTTATCATTATCCACATCCTGAAGAGACGTGGCTCACAAAGAGAGAGAGAGAGAGAGAGAGAGAGAGAGAGATCCTTACGATTTTTGTTTATGTCACTGAGTGACATAAACATTTAAAGTAAAGCTGGCATAAATATCTTAGTATCATGTCTACATCATATCTGAATTTCAGGTAAAATGCGTAAAGATCTTTAAAAATGATTTAAGATAGATAGATAGATAGATAGATAGATAGATAGATAGATAGGAGTATTCTCCAAAATGTTTTTTACCCAACCCGCTTGTATAACTTTCCAAATCTAAACCTGGAACATCTAAGATCTATAAGGTTATAATTGTTTATACGAGACTAGCTGTACAACCCGTCGTTGCTTGGAGTTTTAGTGGTTATATTGAAATTATATTGAAATGGTAAGGTCAAGTGCTTATTCAAAAAATCCAGTATGAGTTTGCCGTGATGTGTAAATTAAAAAAATGCGAAGCAAGTATTGGTTTTTGTTGTATTTGTATAATGGAATTCATGCTTGGTCAATTTTGCCAATAAACGGGATGTATGTACAATTTGAAAAACGAGAAAAGGCGTTACGGGAGCCTGTTATGTGATGCGATGATGTCGTGACGCAGCATAAGTAGATGCATTGTCCCTGCAATGTTGGAGGGGTTGGCACCTTGTAAAAAACGTGAAATTGTTATGGCATATGGTAAGGTAGAAGTTACAAAAAAGACCCGATTTTTGTTGAAATACAACGAAGCGTTTCGGAAAAATATAAACGCTCGCAAAAAGCAACATTTTCCACTAATTTTTGTTGCAGCCTGTGTGTCAATTGAAAATTTTCTTCACATATCAAAGCATCGGACCTTGATCTACCAGTGACTCGATTTTGTTTGAGTTTGAGAGAAGCGTCTTGGAGAAATGCATAAAAGTGCGCAAAAGTCCATCCGAAATTATGTTTGTCGTTGATTTTTAACGAACTCTCTCCACTAATTCGAAAAACTTTTGTGTATATCAAAGGTTCGGACTTTAATCTAAAAGTTATCCGCTTTTGGTTGAATTCGCATAAGGCGTCTCAGATGAAAAGAATTTGTAAATTTTAAGCCTTTCAGTTATTTCTGCCGTACCCTGTAAATCGATTAGGAAAATTTTTGCGTATATCAAAGGTTAATGTCATAATCGACAGGTGACCCAATTTTGGTTGAAATCGGACTAAAGATTTTGGAAGAGTACTAAAGCAATGTTCTTCCCAGTCAGTCATGTCTCTTTTGAGACATGATCGCCCAACGTGTGTATTACGTATGACACTTAACTGACTGACTGTTCGTTAGAATGGAGTCACACAAACACAAAGACAGACATATCCATTTATATATATATATAAACTAAAAATGTATCATCCTGCTAACATACATATTACTGGATATATTATATATATCACAAGTATATATATTTTGTTTCTTACTGATGTAACAGGTCCTGGACTAAATCTTTTAAAATAACTACATTTATATTCTGCCATCAGACCAAATACTTGTGAAAACTTAGTCATTTAAGTGCCATACGTGATACACACGATCTTCTGCGGTAGACTGATTGGTTACCAAGGCTGTAGAACCCAATCTGTCCCACTCTTTAACCCAAAGCTGTAAGCAGAAGCAGAGGGTTAATCAGTTAGTCATTTGTGTCATACGTGAAACACGCTTGGGCGATCATGTCTCAAAACAGTCATGACTGACTGGGCAGAAGATTATCCAACAGTTGCCATTACATTTAATGGTAGATTAGTTGCCAGCCATGGCTATAGAACCCGATCTGTCCTGTTATTTAACCGATAACTGTAGGGAAAAGACGGATTAATACCTTTCCCAAGTGTACTTGCGCGTAAGTGAATGCAATAAATTCAACTGGAATTCAACCCGATTTTTCGTTCAGAGCCGCTATTTACTGGAACAAAAAATCCTTTCCCCAAAAATTTGCATTCAAAATACATTTTTTTTCTTGGGATCGAACACCAACCTCTATCTCCAGTATAAAATATGTTACCAAATATAGATACGTGCGTTCTCAACTTATTCGTGTATTAGAATCGAGCTCAAGCAAAAAGCAAATTAAAAATAGATTTGCACATTGTTGGATCCATTATCATTCCTTAGATATTTCCATGGTCTCTCCAGAAAAGATATATCGTCTACTGCATTTTCATTTGTAACGTATTTGCATCCTTCTCATTCTAAAAAAAAACGCTTATCTCTCGGCATGCATACCTGACATGCACCGCATTGGACGATCTCAGCTGGGTTCTATGCAACCAATATTGTTGCTATCAAACGTGTTTTTCTCAGGTTCGTTAGAACTAATATAAACACAGCAGTTCGAAATTCAATACTAGGAATTAGTATAAATTCTTACGCAAAATATTTTTAATGCCATGTCACTTTTTCTTTTATCATCTGTGAATTACCATACCTTTTTGGGAAATATAATAGAGACATTTCCCATCAAAGTTTTGACCCAGTGGATAAATGTGTTGGTTGGATCCAGTGACTTCACCCAAAGTTGTGAGTTCAATACCTGGGGACAGCAGTGGCGAACAAAGACTTAGTGACTTGAGTTAAATGGCGATAATAGCATGACTCACGTAATGAGAAATATTTATCCCAGAGATCAAAATAAACGGTTCGGTTCAAAATTCCAAAAGAAGGTCGGAGCATATAACGGCCAAAAAGACGCGAATTTGACAATAAAGATGAGGACAACAATGTAAATAATTTAAATCCCTCATCTCAGAAATATAAACAAAAAACGTTTTAATTTAGAGTCTCTCTCTCTCTCTCTCTCTCTCTCTCTCTCTCTCTCTCTCTCTCTCTCTCTCTCTCTCTCTCTCTCTCTCTCAGAGTATACTTAACATCAGGAAGAGAGAGATAAAATTTCTAGAGCACGTAATGAGAAAAGAGGACTACCTAGCGCGCTCCGGTTAATGTCGGAACAAAATTTAGGAAAAATAATAAAAAGAAAAAATTATTAAGAATTACAAAGGACAGTAATTGCGGATAGCCATGATTGCCAATGTCCTGAAAGGACCCATCACAGATTAAGATGGTTGCCATCCAATGCTAGAGAGCCCGATTTAGACTCTAATATAATCCATAGCTGGGAAAGTGGTAAGAGAGATCTATGATTTTCCCAAGGGTAATTTCTGCGAAAATGAACGGAACAAGTTTGACTGGAATTTGAACTAGGCCCGCTGAATGTAGTCTCTGTGCCGATAACCTTTCCACTAGACGCCCGTTTCCGAACGCATTACATCAGTGAGATCTCCCATAATTGTGTTTGTAAACGTGCTAGCCTTGCGACAGAGTAGTGCCCTACATAACGCTATGTCAGCGCTGGCTGGTAGTACACACGTGATTACAAATCATGTTGATTGCAATGACAGGCACAGGTTTTCCTGAATGAGAAACTCTCACGGTCGTAGTAAGCACTAACCTGTATGTCTTTTTTTGTTTATCTACCGACAGAGATGTTAAAATCCATGTTATTTTGGGTAACTTGGTAATTTTTTATAAAAGAAAAACATGAATGAAGAAATTATGTACAGGTAGCGATAGATAAAGTGTCGTTTAAATAACATAAAAAAAATAAAATAACACAGACATTTCCTATTAACAGATATATTTACCAAAATGACAAAAGAATATCTTGAAATACTAAAGAGTAAAATCACCATTCAAGCAGACGACTTCGGAATCTTCTGCAACTCTTCTGGACGGTCTCCTTGTTTAAGTTGGTGAATGCTGCCATAATCCTTGCCTTCAGTTTATCTTTGGTGCTACAAGACCTACATCAAGTGCTTGTGTGACATGGTCCAGTGCCGGACATAGGGTTTTCCAGCAGCTACCTTCTTGATCTAAAGCGCTATCTCATCAAAGCACTTGATATAGGTCTCCATGTTGAGTCTGAGACACTGTGGGAAGATGAATAGAGGCATAACTTTACCATCACAAGTGGTCACTCAAAACATCTTCGTAATCACCATTAGACTCATCCAGCTCATTCCAAATCCTCTGCACTGTCCTCAGATCGACATTCAAACACACTGAAATGTTCGTATTGGGGCTTCCGGTGTGAATTCCAAGCAGTATAACGTCGTTTCTAAATTTCAGTCTGGCGGAGTGAATTGTGTCATGGTGATCTTATTTTCACAGACGGTGCCCAACTGACTTTATTACACTATGCAGTTGACAAAATAAAAATCAACGCACACGCGCGAAATTAAAAATATAAAATAGTGACAATTTACCCATCCCCACCCTGCAGTATGTTTTTGTAAGGTGTATTTTCTTGAGTAAATGATGTGTGTCTTTTTACTATACGCCCCATTACTTGTTCAGCCATCCATTTACACAAACCCTTTAGGTAGGTTACTCTCTATTTCCCCCTGTTCCTTCAGGATTTGGGTGGTCATAGCTCGTCACAATTTCTTATACTTTGTAACTCTTGACAATGTCCTTTTGCTTTCTCGCTCACTTATTTTTCCATCCATTTACACAAACTCGTTCAGTAGGTTACTCACTATTTCTCTCTGTCCCTTTTCCCTTTAATAAGCCCTATGAGGGCCAAATTTTACAAGCCCTCTATCTTCATAATATGTCTCAGAAACGTCACCTCTTTCTAATCTTAAGTGTAAGTATCCATTTTGCTTCTATTTTTTTTATGTTTCGCATGAAGAACACAAGAGTTCATACCCTCTTAAAAGAGGAAAAGTGGATAAAAAATAAAAAAACAACCTTGTTTGTTGTTTAATGAAACATGCATCAATATATGTGTATGAAGGGGTTATGAAAAGTTCTCAGTTAAACCCACTTCACAGAATCAAATACCAAACATCTGGTTTTTAAGCACTCCCTCGTTATATATATATATATATATATATATATATATATATATATATATATATAATTGTGTATTTGGGTGGCAATCCTCCTTTATAGAAGCTTTATAAACGACTACTGACAAGATACAGAGATGTAGTTTTTTTTAATTTTTCTTGTGTTCATTTTTTTTTTTTCTTATCCGGACATAAAGTGTCAAAATTGTCTGAATGTTATATACACCACTGTTCAAATTAATTGAAAAAAAAAAACGAATAATGTTTTCCTAGGATCTTTCACAAAAATCAACTACATCCTGCACTCTAGTGAGTTAAAAAATGACCGCATTGTGAAAGAAAGAAAACTAAAGCAGTTGTTTTAATTAATTTGTACAAGGGTATAAAATATACGAGCCATTTAGGCTATTATTTTAGCTATTATTAAGTATTTTTTTATTAAGTATTTTTATTAAGTATTTTTATTAAGTATTTTTTTATTAAGTATTTTTATTAAGTATTTTTTTAACTGAATATATGGATTTTTTTATGCATGTATCAAGATATTTTTCAAACACGGTCGGCACATTGAGGTCGGGTTTATAGTTGACACTGTCAAATTCCATTCACAATATACCCGTACAATGAATACCCGTCTTATATATATATATATATATATATATATATATATATATATATATATATATATATAGTCATCCGCAGACAGATCTATTTCGCTGTATCACAGCTCATCAGTACTGACAGCCGATTGCTTTTTACCCAGGATTGAAACCCGACCGAATTTGCGTCAGTCGGCGATTCTAACTCTGAGCTACGGGCGCTCGGTAGAGGCAGACTTTTTAGCGTGTATATTATCATTATACACGCCCAGTAGCTGAGAGTGTTCTACTTCATTGCTGAATGAACGATGCTTAGATGCCAGAGTAGCTACTGTTTAATTGATTAAATTTGTTTTTTTATTTAAAATTAATATAGTTTATATTACGACAGGGGAATTTCTGTTTGGAGATTTTTAGCTCGTCATTAGGCGATGTTCAATCATTGTTGCGAAAATGATAGCTTTCAAGCATGAAACAGATTGTCGTTACTTGGTGTTGTCCACAATACGTTCAGCGCATTCTGGCTGTGTTTACAGTTAATGTCATTGGGTGTTGGCTTTTTCTTTTTATTATGAATGCTTACATTATTTTTAGCATGTTCTTTTTTTTACATTTGAATATATATATTTTTTACCTTGGAATATATATATATATATATATATATATATATATATATATATATATATTAAGTATACTATATTTATGGGTTAAAATGGTCAACATCAGGGATAGAATGTACGATAAAATTTCACATTGTGGGCAACACCCAACGGCGACAGTCAGCGTCATGCATATGCACAATGTTTAGGCCAGATAGATAGATAGATAGATAGATAGATAGATAGATAGATAGATATGGACATGGATATCAATAAACATATATGTGCATATACACGCAAGTACACGCACATATATAAATATATTTCTGGTATTAGTAAAACGGTACTCGATCTATAACAGTGTTATTAGGTATATATTCAACCTGGAACGGTCTGATGATTGCTTGCATAATGCATGAACCTCCGAGCAGTGCTATAGACGACGATAATATGTATATTTTATATATATGTGTGTGTGCTTGTGTGTGCTTGTGTGTGTGTGTGTGTGTGTGTGTGTGTGTGTGTGTACAGGTTTCATTAAAAATGACAGAAAGAAAACCAATATTATTTACGAATTTACATGTCCTTTGAAGAACTGTTTTCTTGCTCAATCCGAATTCGTCGATAATTACATTGAACACACTACCACGCGGTTAACAAAAAGACTCAAGCTGCACCTCTCAGAACGTAGTTCAATTCCATCTCATCTAAACACGCACAGAGACCAACCAAACTCTATCAGTAACATACTTGTTGATAATGCAACTATAAAAGCATCATCTGCATGCAAAAAAAAAAAACAAAAAAAAACTCTTAAACGAATGGAGGAATTATTAATAAAAAAAAATCTAACACTTAATATCAACTAAGAATACAGAATCAACGTGCTTACCGTGTCCGGAATATAATACACACACATGACTCTACACACATACATAAACACTACACATATTCAATTACACGTAAAATAAAATTCATCCTCGATAATGGCTAAAGGTATAGCCAAAAACGCCCGGAAAGACAAAACATTTGGTTAATTTTAATATAATTTATGTTTTGAAAAGAAATAAAATCATAAGATCACATGAAAAATTACGTAAGAAAAACTTAACGATAATACAATGTTATTTTTAATGAAACTTGCATAAACGAGAGATTACAGCCAAAAACACAATATATATATATATATATATATATATATATATATATATATATATGGAGATCTGAGATACAAATGGAAAAGAAGAAGATGATGATGATGATGATGATGAGAAGAACTGTTTGTACATGTGCAAGTTAAGAATTGCGTATATTTTCAAGCTTGACGACATGCTGATTGTTACCCATATAAGCAATATATATATATATATATATATATATATATATATATATATATATATATATAGATCGAAATCAACTTTAAAAATAAAATAACAAACAATAATTTACTTTGAATAAACAACTAATGTAAATACATTTGTCAGAAAGAAAGAATAGGTTAAAATTACAAAACCAAAACTTACGTTTTTACCTTTCTGTCGAAATCACAGTACACACACAATGACAAAAAATAAAACGGTGTCGGAATGATCGTTTCTCACAAAATCACTGTGTTCATTAATTTAATCCGACTATGGTTCTTTTATTTTTAATGTTATTATTCAGTGTTCCATCCGTTCCCCAGTAAAATATTCTGTCTTCTTGCATAAGGACACCTCCACTTCAAAAACACACGTGACACTGTCCTCACTTTTTAAACATTTCCTCTTTTTATAAACCGCTTCTCTGTGTTTCTCAGCTTTTTGCCCAACACGCTAAGTGGGTTATCTGTTTAAGAGGCCTCCACTCAACTGTAAAACATTAATAAGACGCTAACGCAGCCTTCCTCTGAACAACGCTCTTCAACTACCCACTACTTGCCTTTAGCATATCTCCATCATCTTAGTAACCCTTTCGCTCATCCATTCACTTACTCTCACGCTTTGTCTTTCTTTTTCTCACTCTCTCAGAAACATTTGTACTTGCCTTATTTTTTTCACTCCCTCTTATAATAGCAGCATTTCTCAAATGTCGCTCAGATTATAACGCTGAGAATTGGTACTCGAATTATACGTTATTTTTACGTTGTCTCGCTAATTCTAAAACAATTTTATTCACGTTGGCTTAAAACTTTAAGCCAATTAATTATACCATATTTACCTAATAGATATAAAAGTATTTCTATTTATGAAGTCCTGTATTCTCATATGCCACAAAAGGAAATGTTACAATTAACATTGAAAACCTGTTTTTACTAAAGTTCCTGTTAATGAAACAATTTCAAACAATTTATCATCATTTTTCTCTGCCGCCTTTAAAAAAGTAACGACACAATTAAAAAAAAAAAAGGTCTAATAGCTTGGATAACTCTTTTAATTATCATTTATCGGTTCGGAACGAAAAATCGGAGAGCCGAGTTAGAATTCCAGTTGAATTCGTTGCATTCACTTTCGCGCAAATACTCTTGGTAAAGGTAATAATCCGTCTCTTCTCTCCAGCTATGGGCCAAATAACAGGACAGATTGGGTTCTATAGCCTTGATTGGCAAACAGTCTACCGCTTAAAGTAACGGCAAACTACTGCGGAAAAATCTTCTGCCCAGTCAGTCATATCTCTTTCGAGACATGGACGCCCAAGCGTGTTTCATGTATGTAACTCAATTGACTTAATTGCTATAACTTCTTGAGGAAGATCATGGAGTGGTTTTCTATCGTCTACTTCACGGTTTTGAATTCGGGATAGTCGATTGGTTACTATCTAAGTTTGGAGAGAGAAGAGGAGATGGATTCATGCTTTTCCCAAGGGCATTAGTGCGAAAGTGGACAAAAAGTTAAAAATGTTCCATCAAAAATGACACTTGTAACACAGTGACGTTACAGAAAACGAGGACTGAAATTTTCCATTTTTATTATTTTTTATTCGACATTATTGTTTCTTTCGTTGTTTCTTTCATATTTAATTTATTTTTCAAGATTGGCTCCTTCTTTCCTCCTTTCCATCTTTCATTCATTCATTCATTCATTCATTTCTCTCATTTTTTTTCTCTTTCTTCCTTATTTTGTTTCATTTTATATGCATTTTTCATTTTTGTCTTCATTTTTTCATCTTTATCTCTATCAGGTTTTCTCACTTTTTTACCTTCAAGCTATTTTTTCTTCTTAATTTTATTTCTTTGTTTATTACTTATTGATTTTTATATCATTCATCTTTTATTTATTCTTGTATTTAAGTTAATTCATTATGTGACTCAAGAGTCACTCAAGATTCGAGGGTATCCCCTAAATTAAAACAGGTGCTACTTTGATAACAGGATGTGCGTTGTGGTGCATCGGATATCGGCTCGGAACGAGAAATCGGGGAGCCGAGTTCGAATTCCAGCTGAAGTCATTGCATTCACTTACGCGTAAATACCCTTGGGAAAGGTATTAATCTGTCTATTCCTTCTAGTTATGGGTTAAATAATAGGACAGATTGGGTTCTATAACTTTGGTCGGCAACCAGTCTACCGCAGAAAGCAATGGCAACCTACTGCGGGATAATCTTCTGCCCAGTCAGCCATGTCTCTTTCGCGACATGATCGCCCAAGCGTGTATCACGTATGGCACTTAACTGACTGACTTTGATAACGGATGAGGACTGGAATACAAATAACGAAAAAATATTTGGCTATATCAAATTAAAACCTCAGAAAAAAGACGTTCATAAACGAATA